>CM074947.1:28128776-28143814 GCA_037577455.1 Pangasius macronema | reverse complement strand
CAATGAATTTCCATTTTATTAATAAGAAACAGCAAACTATATGATTTCAAATAGGTCAAATCCACAATAATTATGACCTACACCTATGCATTAAACAGCCTTATACCACAGCGTTGTTGAAATCTCAAATCTGATGGCTGTTTACAGCTGCTATAACATAAGCGATAACAGGAAAAAACTTGTTTTGAGAGCGTTACACAATATTAAATGTACTTCTGGACAGATTAAAAAGTATGACATTAGTTCTTTAATTGCAAAAAATTGTAAATTGGCAAATTGCTGAGGTATAAGAGAAATAAAACCCTTTCATGACAAGCTGTTATTGAAAAATAATCAACTGTGGAATGGTAACAGTAACGCCATCACACCATCCAGTCGTTGATGATCTTCCTAGAACAGCACACCCCCGAGTGTGTTATTTAATACACAAGCTTACAACAAAGTCATCTACAAATCAAATATAGAGTAACAGGAAATTGGTCACTCTACAAGTTCCACTTTGTCTTGTGGAACTCGTATATATCTCTGTCAGCTTCTTTAGCAGTTTGGTGCTTGGGCTCGATCCTCCTTCTCTTGTCACTTCGGACAAATGCTTTTTTGCCAAATGAATGAATGTAAATGTAAATTACACGTGGCTTCGCCTAACGAGCAGCACGTTGGTGCTTGACATTCATCAGAAGCAGTGCGTGCAAAGCAGCGCATTAGCCAACTCATTTCTGTTTCCTGACACTAATTACTGGACTTTCCATTGAATCTAATTAAAACATTAATGAATGACGGTCCATTGTTGTAGCCCATTCGTTTGGCTCTTTTGAAAAAGTAACTCCGTTTTGACCGCATCGAAAGTGCAAAAGCTTTCGATTTTTTCACCAAAGACAACAGAAAGTCCATGCAGCTTTAACTGCCTAACAGAACTGAAGGCTTTGAAGGAGCCTTTAGGCTGAAAATAAGAGCTGCTGTTAATAAAATAAAGGGTTTTTCTTCGTCTAAATGCCACAGAAAAAAACTAAGTGGAAAAAATAAATAAATTAGGCCATAGTATGTTAAACCAGTGCTCTAACAAATCCAGGTAAACTCTTGAAAGCAAGCACGTGTGTTATGTATCTCAATTTATCCTTTTTTTTTTCTTTTGCTCTAAGTTGCAATAGTTTCACAGTGACTGGACAGTGATTGCATTTCAGTACCACGCCATGTTGTCAATAACAAAAAGCAGTGAGTATTGCATAGAAGTCATGGACAACAAAACTACTCTGGGCACGAATGCCTTCTAGTCGCACAATTTACTCGGCATTAGATTTATTGAAAGTGCTCGTCCTCAATCATCTGAGGGAAGGTGTGTGACTCTCAAACAGAGGAGAACCCGACGCTTTGCTCATGCAAATGAGACGAGCTGAAAGTTTCCTGATGCCTGCATGTAATTTAAGATGGCATTTAAGCCCCTTACCCCCGATCTTATCTCCTAAATGAATTCATCAGGTAATATTTCCCATTATTCAAAGGCATCATTTTATGCCAGAGAAGGTAATGGAATGATTACAGGGCCGTGCACACAAATTAACAGCCAGACGCAAAGCGTTCCCTCTGTGAAAATGAGAAATTTAAGGTGAGGAAGACTCTTATAAAAACTCCTTTTAAAGTTGGCGTGGACTTCCGCACGTCATGTATTAAGCGAAGTCTCGGAGGCCAATTCAATTTGCAATCCTCTTTCATCTTTAATGATACCTATCTCCCGCTGTTCATATTTTCATTTAAGGCGGGGCCGTGCTATTAATATTTAAAAATTCTTCAGATGAACGGTGTGGAAGAAATAGTGTGAAAGTTAGAGGGACTAAAAGAATGGCTACCTGCTGTCACCTGCTTTAAAATCAGGTCTGGAAGTGGAGTTGGAAGTGTGAGGTGTGTTTCATCTCCACTGGCCATCGAGCAATTAAAACCTGTCCGTCTGATCGGAAATGAGCTAAATTCGGGCCGAGCTAAATTTCACACTCCTCTACGAGCCTCCGGGAAGAAGGTCCGAAAGACGAAACTAACAAGATTAAAATAAAGGGGCAAAAACAGATAATTGGGGTTAGAGCATGCTGGAGTCCTGCACCTAAAAGAGAATAAACGTGTCAGTTTAAAGGGATTATTAATTACAATATCCATCTAGCTGTGATTACAGTTACGTACACACTGTTGGAGAACTTCACCAATCTCACAAGGACGTATAACACAAGTCTAACACACTGTATACTGCATAATGACTTGGTGGATAAATGCTAATGAATACTGATAACTCTTGTTTATGTAAAGAATCAAACACTTTGTAATGGAGTGGGGTTTTTGTGGCCCAATGTCAAGCGAATGTACCTGAAGGTGATCAGCATGACCCGAAGTGTTTTACTCCCCTTATACAACAGCAACTTGATAACGCTAACAATATTTTATAAATGAACGAAAAACACATCAGCCTCCTTATCAGCCTTGTTTTTCATAAAGACGTTACACAGAGAGCGGAAAACGTAAACGTTTGGTCCTGAAGACTTTCCTTATCCTGTGTTATAAAACTGACTGAGTATTCCAAAGCTCTTACACTGGAGACTCCTTCCCTAAATGCTGAAGAAACATGTCCTTACAGAAAGCTGCATCATCAATGATTATGTTAACTGAGTTGCTGTTATAGACGCAGGGCTGTGGTAGGAATATATATATATATATAACATTTGGTATAAAGACAGTCAGCTTCATTTCTGTTCTAAGTAAAATTTGCTTAAGTGCTTTAAATCCTGCAACATTTCCGCAGACTGACACCACTACCCACTACACGTAATACCAATTTAATTACATGTGTGACATCTGGACAACCGGATGACAGCAAGCGTGAACGTTTAAGGTTGAGAGATGACATTGTGCATGCTACATCACCTCCTCTGCCTTTTACAGCAAATTATTTTCCTTATTGATTACCAGCTGCTGCGTTTCTATTTCACAGTTGAATTACTGTTGTCTTGTGGAGGCTCTTTTCTTTGGCACGGCCTCCAGTTCATTCTTTCCTGCCATTTCTTGGTCATTTCCGAGTTTAAAACTCAGAGCCGCTTATTAAGTTTTTGGGGCCTTGGCGGATAAGAGGCGGTAAGTGCGGCGCGATAAACTAATCATCTTAAACCCCTAATTATGAGTATCTCAGTGTGACAGGCGGCGGAGTGGAGCCTCGAAATGAGGAAGGGAAAAAAAAAACGGCACATCCGAGGGAAGGGTAATAATTTTTTAAGTCATCTGGATCTGGCTCGGGGTGGCAGAATTCATTAGAGCAGATTAGCCAAGTGTGTACAAAGTAAATGAGATATCTAATGGCTGACTCGGAGGGCGACGGACTCTTCGTTTGGCTTCTGAATATGATGAACCGTATTACAAGGCCATCGCGGTCTGACTCCGTTGGACTCTGGTGTTCGACGTCTTTTAATAACCCTTGACCTTTGGCCCTTTGAGCTATGCACTTCAACTTCAACATCAGAGAAAAGAGAACAACACAAATCTACACAAGATTAGCCAGCCAAGGCCGATCCAGACGGTTGGATTGTTTTTAAAGCGGGAAGCGCATGATGCTAATTATGAGCATAAGGAGAAGGTTGGGGCAAGAAATAATAAGATTACAAAGAATAATTTGCAGATATAATTACACCAAAATTGGGTACACACAATCGTCAAACGCGTGTCTTGCTTGACCCGGGCGCGTGAGTGAAATAAATCCTCGTTCTATAGCCTCTGTTAATTTGTTTTTATCATCGGCAAAGTGGTGTTTGTGCAGGCGGCGCAATTTGCATGTGTAATTCCGCTGTGCAAATTGACAACAAGTCGATAATTCCAGGGAAATGGGCTCGTCGCGATGGCCCCCGCTATCTTCCCCAGCCGATTCATTTTGAGGAACTGCTGAGGCATGAAACTCATACATCAACACGCTTTTTTTTCCTGACAACGCTCAGACTTATTGTCCGTTAAAATGTCATTACAGGCATTATTTATGGAGCTAATCATTTATTAGACCATATTTACTCTGACAGAGTGTCACATTGTGGCCGGTGTTCAGAGTGATTTGGGGCAGGGTTTTCTTTCACATTCTACATGAATGCAAAAGCCTTCATGACTGCCAAAGGCCATATTAATATACAGGTGAGATATATATATGTATAAATCACATATATAACATTTATACAACACACTTGCTCAGCTCAGGCTGGTGTATCGTTACACTTTTACGATAACCATGTGTGTCTGTTAGTAAGTCTGGAAAATAAAGGAAAAAATAAGATAAATGATGTGGAATGAGTTTCATTTGTAAAAAATTCTTCTCGGGGTGGATAAATAAACAGATTTACCAGCTAGACTTCCTGCTAAGTGAAAGCTCGAATGTTCTTGTCCCAGTTTCCTCTAGGATAGCGTGGTAACTAATGAAAAGTAACTAGCTAGTTAGCTAATTAAGTGCTACATGCTAAATGAGTAAATGTTTGAATTACAAGTGTGTAAATTTTCTCTAGTAAATGTAGCTGATGTGTGTAGTGCAGCAGGTGGCGGGAATGGGAAGTGTATGATTGTTACATTGCAAAAGTCAACAGTTAAAAGGGTTTTTTTTCTCTTTCTCTGGTAGGTGAAATATTGCGAGATCAAAAGAAAACACTGATGACATTTAGACCATCAACCTACAGAACCTACTTGCAAATACGAATGAAAAACTAGCAGACCAGCCACGCAGACTGCTTGTCCTAGACTCCCTTTGCTCCTGATTTGTCCACTCCTGTCCAAAAACAGCAGCATCCCAAGCTGAAATACGAGCAGTTCTACGAGTCGAAGCTCAGATCTTGCTCTGGCATGAGAGCACTGGCTTGTGGATCTGCTCTGACAGTGTGGATAATTTGGAATTGTGTGAGACGAGGCTTCTCATCCATTTTAATAGTCCGTGTTAATTCCATCATGCCGCTCTCACGTTATTTATTTCCCAGACTCACCTGTCAGAGCTTACTACTTATCAGGGCAGTCATGTCGAGCGGTTTTGGAGCCATTATACTTTAATGACCTGATGATTTAATTCGTACGTGCCGTTTGAAGTCACTAGCGCTGCTTCGGATAAAGCAGACCAAACTAGACCAAACTCAAGGGTGCTTTTGCTTACTATAATTTAAGAATCAAACATATCATATGTTACTGATTTAAGTGAGTTCTTGTGTTTTTGCAAAGGAAATCTGCTTGTCTGTTTTGCACATGGATAAAAAAAAATCCTAACCAACATCATGAATCATGAATGATGTGAGACACACACACACACACAGAGAGAGAGAGAGAGAGAGAGAGAGAGAGAGAGAGAGGTTAGGGACATTTGCGACACTCCATTGAGCAGCAATAACCTTTGTAGGCTTAGTGGGCATAAACACATTAAATAGATGAGATTCATCAGCACTCTAGTGTCAAATCCACAGTGCCCATGGCCAACCAAGCAGCTCTGAAGCAAAATAGCGCTTTGCTCCTGCTCATCTTTTGCTGTAGGTGAAGCTTTACCTCCCAACAACAAGCGTCATCTAGAAAAATCTACACACAGATTGAAAGTAGAAGCTTTACCAATCATTATTTTTAAAAACTGTAATATTAGGTTCAACCATTAATGTGCTGTAAGTACAGCTGATGCATGACGTCTCCTTGTCTATATTGTCCATAAACTGTCTACATTACTACAAAACAATACACATGGGTATTTTATTCCTGTATCAGAGCAGGGTAAACAAATCGCTTAAGTCAATAGGTTTTGCAATTAGGCACAAAGCCCACAACCCATTTAGCGAGGGGGAAAAAAACAACACTGATGTCATTTGATATAAATAAGCAATTTAAGCAGCTGTTTTCAGCTTGCAGCGCCACAGGCCATAAAAGATTAACATGCTAATCATGGGAATGATAATGAGCGACACTCAGCTGGGGGAATAAACTCAACCAGTCAGCACACACAGGCATGGATGAGCTTTACTTCAGCATCTACTTTCATTAGGAAGGGCTGGAAAAGACCTACACGTGCTGTCAACAAGGCAAGAGGAAGCGTTCGATAATTTGAAGTAAAAAAAAATAAAATAAAATCAACTTATACCTATATTTATATTTATATTTATTTATAGTGTTACATTATTATTATTATTATTATTATTATTATTATTATTATTAAAGGTTTTTTTTTTTTTAGAATTTGTTCACAGGTAAACTAATTGTATTAGTTTAGATTAAATTAGTTTAGTTTTTTAAAAATGCAAAGGTGTTTTATGTTATTATTATTATTTATCACACTAATGGTTAATATACATAATATATAGAGCATATATTTGAGAACTAATTATCAATAGATCACTTTTGATGGTTTCATTTAATCTTGAACGTTGTTATTATTATTTTAAGTAGTTTGCTGTTCACTCTCTGGGTTTATGTTTATTATATATTTTAATTTAGTTATTTTTATGCAAAGTTTTTATTACATTTGAATTCCCTTAGCAGTCTGATTAGCGTAATGTTGCCTGTAAGTAAGAAAATAAAAGGCTGAACTAGTTTCAGAGAAATATGTCAAATTAATATAATATTAATCAATATTGGGTAAATCCCAAATGCATGCTTACTCCCTATTAAAGTGCACTACGTAGGGCATGAAATCATGGCTTCTACGACCTAACTAATGCACTACTTATCCAATAAGACGCCATTTGAGCTTCCGCCGTTGAGGAGGCGCTTGTCGCGATGGAAACTCTATCTGACCAATCAGCTTTGTTGTTGCTGCAGCAAGCTGGGCCATCCAACCAATCAACGCCAGCTTCTTTCGGCAAACGCGGAAGTACGAACAATAACAATGGCTATTTCTAAAGCCGCATCATAACTATACTAAATAGTAACTTTATGTCAAAATACTGCCAAAATTAGTGATGTTAGTCATGTAAACTGAAACCGGATATACTTATAAACCCGAAAGTAATGTTATGTAAAGCGAAATTAATCAAAACTACTGAATATAAAGCTTAAGCTAGACAGAGCGTGGCATGTATAGCGGTTTCCTTCCGAAGGGACTCAGTGAGGCTGATCTGAGTCCTGATGAGGAAGAAGAAGAGAACCCTCAGGAGAAGCAGAACACACTAACTGCCACTGAAACTGAGAAAGATCCTGCTGGGAGCGACCAGAATGTACAGAATGACTCATCATCAGCATCAGCATCATCATCATCATCTCCTCCTGACAGCTGTTTGCCAGGAGTGTCTCAAGATCTGTGGCACGTGTGTACTGACCACGTTTATATCTACAGCATAATCTTTACTTTTAAGAGTGTATAAATAACTGTTCCTCTTGACTTATCTGCAAGAGGCATCACACACATATTAAGTCTTAAATCCTGATTTATAGCTGCTAAAACTAGAGCTGGATGATGCAGTTTAAAAAAAAAATAATAATAATAATAATTTTTGAAAAAGTACTGAAAACAAAAGTCACTCTAAACTTTAAAACTGTTTTGAAATGATTTGGTGTAATTCTTTAAATTAATGAGTGTTCTGACTCTTGAGAATGACAAATTCAAACAAACTACAAGCAAGTGTTATTACATCATAAAATCTAAGAGCCAATCAGGTTCAATATGCAAAATAGATGCAGATTTTATATCATTTTATAGCATACATTTAATTTTGATTTTCTTTTTTCTTTTTTTTTTTTGAATGTGTTTGATAATCTTAATTATTGTCTCTCATCTGCTTATTACTTTTGTATTTCAACACATATATTTTATTCAAGAAATTTAAAGACCTGCAGAAGGAAAGAGCAATTCAGAAAATGGATCAACCCCCAGTAAAAAAAACGAGGGAAAAAGCGGCACAGAAAAGGTAATGCTCGTTTTCCTTTTATATTTTCATTCATCGATTTACTAGAATCCAGTTCAAGCATCAGATTATAAAAGGACATGATGGCGATACACGTATGATAAATATTGATAGTAGAATATGCACTGTGATGTACTATATGAAGAGTTTTGTTTTGTTTTTTTCCTTTATGCGAACAGGTGGAGCTCCGAAGCGGGCGAGTGACTCAGAAGAGAAAAGGTAAATGAGTAAATGCTGATTTGTGCCACATTAACGTTCACGCTCTGAATAATATCGTATCCCGTCTAAGCCGTTTCTCCACGTTTGGTTCGGATGGTCTTTGGCAGAATGATTGTAGTGCTGCTTGTCACTCCAGTAAAGCACGTCGAACATGAGCGTGATCTAGCGGTCACCACCTCCCTCCACTTCTGAAAAATAACACACCAACCAAGTGCTAACGAAGAGCCACGACACCAGGATGTAGCTACAGTAGCGAGCTTGAGCATGGCGCTGACGTGATATGTGTGTGAACTGCTCGCCCTGCACCTCCTGATGCGGGTGTGAGATCATGGGCATGACCTGTTAAAGAGTTTGCCCTGACCTCCAGCTGTATACCTGACCATCAAATACATGTGCACTGATGTTAGATTTAAAGTTCGATAGCTTCACAGCTTATTGGGAAACTCAAATCAGTTCAGTTATCACTAGCATTAGACTTTAGACGTAGGACATCCAGAAGTGTAAGTTGTTACAAGGGTAAGTTGTTACAAGGGTATAAAGGTACTTAACTTAATAGCATAAACCTTATTATTAATGAATAATCCTTAACATTAAGTGTTGCTCTTACGTAACCAGATCAGCATGGTCGAAAATGGCCAAATATTGAAATATTGTCATAGAAGAAAAGCTGTTTTGCTGAACAATAAAGAACAAAGATGAGTAAAAACCTTTATTTTCTCATTCTGGTGTCTTTGCTCAGGGATGATGAGGAGGTTCAGGTGAAGCAATGGGAAGAACTGACCCAGTACTTCGGCACCAATGATAGATTCCAGCCCCCTGCCAGTAGCCGGCCTTCGCCAAAGGTACCATTGGGTAAACATTTGGGCAACGTATTTTTCATCGTATTTTGTCACGTAAGCAGAGTGATAAAAATGTTGGAAGCTGTGTTGTAATTCTGTAAACGTAAATATCTTGTATAACTGAATTGTGAGGTGTTCTGCAGGTTTTTCCTCTTTTTTTTTTTGCATATTCATGATGGAAATATGTTCTTAAACATTTCCATTCCAACAACAGCAGTGTGTATTAGCCCTCTCTGAAAAAAGGTTTATTGCAGATGTTTAGTTTATTTACTGCCTTTCGCTTCTTTTTTTTTTTTTTTTTTTCCCATCAAAGATCCTTCTGTGTTTGATGTGGAATGGAAGTGCGTAATTAAAGCCCAGTGTATGCCGCTGATAATCTGCGGCGTTTCTGAAGGATTCTGCATTTAATCGAGTAACAATTTTCATTTGTGAGACGAAAAATCTCCATATTTGTTGTAATGGAAGTCCTATTAAAAAAAAAAAAAAAAAAAAAAGGAGCCCGAGGCGCTTTTTAAGTTAGTCTTTGATATTTTCTTTTCCTCCACACTTTCTCCTCTTCTATTTCTATTTGAAAATAACTTCATTTTCCGTCACCCCCTCCATGCTTTTCTCATCTCCAGTCAGGCCTGGAAAAGAGCATGGAGCGAGCCATCGCCGAAGGGGATTATGGGAAGGCGGAGGAGCTGAGCGACCGGCTGGCGACTCGTGAGGTACGTCACGCCGATAAGACATCGCTCTGAGCGCGACGAATTGAGCTAATGGCTCGGCGGCCATTTTGCCCACAAAGACACAGAAGAAACAACCTCTCTCTCTCACACACACACACACACACACACACACACCATACACTCCCTTTTGTACGTGGGCCGGACGTCCTGAAGCCCTTCTCTATTGGAGTTAATAGAAAGCCCTCTCTTACAGTTTTTTTTTGAAGTCTACAGCACTTTCGGCTCGTCTTTTTAACAGCAGCAACAATACTCTCTTTAAATTTTTTTTTTTTAATATTTGAGGTGCGAGCTTGCGCCTTTGAAGTGCGCTCAGAACTTAACACACCGCCTGCAGTTTTGGCACCTCTTAGGGAAGGTGAGCGGGATCAAGCGGTTCGGAGCTAATTTGGCAGAAAATGTAACATTCGCGTACGTGTAATTGCAGTTAAAAAGATGTTCCTCGCTCCTGGACTCTGTGCTCATAGTAGGAAGTAGTTTTACGTCTCAGAACTTTTGATTCAGAGGCGTCTCAAAACGCAAGGTTCTGTTTCAGACGTTGAGGCTTTGATTCTGTAGCGATGGTGGATGTAGCGATGTGTGCAGACGACGAGTGGCTATTCTGAGGTCGAACTTTTAGAGATGTGCTGATATTTGGACCAATACTGACCTCAAATGCTGAATCGGTATCAGTATTAACAGGTGATACACGTTGCTACAATCTAATGCATCACATATCTTCAGCTTTCTGAGGACAGTTTACTAACTAAGCCAAATGTGCTCCAGTTTTTGGCTGCGACAATCTCAGATCACGCTCCCATACACCAAGAATTTAACCAGCTTAATTGGGCGGAGCAGCGCTAATCTCGTTAACCTTGAATAGGAAGTTCAGCCGTAATCAATTACAGCTTGTGTTTCCTCCAGTAAAGAGTGAAAATGCCACTGTTTGCTCCGCGTGAATAAATTCCCATTGCGGTTTGTTTTTGTTCAAAGCGATGCGATAAATATGGCCCTAACAGCCATGCTACCGTGAGAACAAGCATTAAATAACTCCAGAATGCACACAGCATTTTCACGATTCGGGCAATTTTCCTCTCAGGTGCTGTTTCTGAGAGTAATCCCTAGCGTTACTGCTTAAGCTTAAGCTTATCTCCGGCGTATCGCGGAAGGTCTTATCTCTTCTTTTCAAACTAGATCTAGACATTAGTGTTTACACGGAAAGCATCGCAAGGACAGAGCAATCACCTAGAGAAAGTCTTCAGGTTCGTAATATTGTCATTGAAATACCAAAGTGCAGAAGTGTATCTACTCGATATTTACATTTAGCCATTTGGTTTGCGCTTCAGGCGTGATACAGTCCAGTCATATCGCTGAGGATTGTGGGTGAAGGGGTTTGTTCAAGGAGTCAGCGTGGCTCTCGGGCTTAACTCACGACCTTAACCACAGACCAGCTTCTTCATCAAACCTTATCGGGCTGAAATGTGCAGTGTTTTTCACCTGGATTATAAAAGCGACCATTTGCTGGATCTTTATGACAGTTTGGTCGATAGAATCATCTTCCTCACTAAACCTAGGCATAATTGTAACCTAAATCTGGTATTCTCTTACAGTATGAGTTAGCATGGCAAGAATAGGTGTGTAAGACACGCAACCTGAAGTGAGCGGCGTTTCTCATGTGATTGACACACCACAACTATGCTGCGTCTGAAAGCTTCTTACAGCGCGTTTAGATTTGAGCAGACTTTCACACACTCTCCAGTCCTGGTCCTGACAGCAGCCTGGCATGCACTTCGCACATCTGCATTCACAGCGGTTTTAAAATACGCATGCTAATTGTATGAATTTTACACGAATGATGCTGTTAGCCACACTAGCCTAGCCAGATTCATCTTCAAGGCTATAGGAATAAAAGGACATTATTCGAGGCTTGAGCTCCACGTTACCAACCAAGAGCTATCACTTGAAAATCATCTTTTTAAAGTATCTTTCAGTATTTCTTAACTTAATTTTTCAGTGAAACCTTCACCATCTTATGCGCCAGATGAGCTGATTTAGGTGACGATCTTGCCTTCACGTTAGCATACAGCATATCCTATGTAACAAGTAGCCTAGCTCTTCGCTAACACAAATAATATCGTAAAAGTATCATAAATGATAATTGTTATTATATCCTGGACACCAGCAGTTGAAAATCAATCCCAGAATTCTTTAGGACAGGCAGAATTTGCTGTATAGATTGTTTTTTGAGTCATTGACTAGGCTACTAACAATAAGAAATTCCATTCATTTAGTTTTGAAATTGCTCGGTTGTGGTTTCCACCACTGCGCTAAAGAACCATTGGAGAACCTTTTTTTATTCTGAGAGCGTATCCATTGTGGCTAATGGTTTAATCGGAACCTTTGTGGATTCTTCTAGTCTTTTGTTTACGATGGTTCAGTCCAGCGTCACGCCCAGCCGTGAGCCAGAGATAAACAAAGAGAAATGTGTTGTCTGGTCCTCGGGGCCGGTGTGGGCGTCAGCGAAGCATTTTACGCATTAATTTCTAATCCGGCTAGCGTCGATTATCACAGCTCTCTGTGCACTTTGTCGCCGAGCCTAAACCGTCCTCCGAACACCTCAGTGACACGAAATAATCACTAATCCCGACTGAGGCGAGTCTCCATTTCAAGGTCTTAATAACGTATGTATCTGAGGTATCATGCATTCCGTATTATATTTCTATACCATGACAATAAGGTGCTTAGCCGTGAGTGAAACGCAGAGATAGCTGAAGTCTCTTGGTGTTTTATTGTTGGATTATATATTTATATATACGGATTATTCCTGGTGCAATTTCAAACACAACCTGTTCATCCCTCAAACAAGCCTGTATATCTTAGTACACTTTGAAGACATGATTGAAATTTCCGAACTCTCGTGTAGCCTCTTTAGTCAATTAATAACGTTCTGTGTCTTTTAATCTGTCTGTGTGAAGCCTTTTTCAAATTTCTCACGGTTCTTTCATCTTTGTCCAAGTATAAAAAGACATAAGGCAGGTTCCTTTGAGACTCTTCATGGAAGAGCTTTAAACCGTAAAGTCTTGTTTCCTTTCGAATGTTAAAATTCGTCGCACAAAACCTCTATGAACGTACAAAATGTTTACAGGTTATATAATACGCAGCTATACGGCAGTGACGGTGAATTCAACGTTAAACGTGTCTATAAATGGATAAAAAGTACCACAGGACATTCTTAAACATAGCTGTAAATGGATAAAAGGTACATGTCATTCTATCACAACATTAAACGTAACTATAAATGGATAAAAGGTACATGTCATTCATCCACAGCATTAAATGTAACTGTAAATGGATAAAAGGTACCACATGTCATTCATCCACAGCATGAAATATACCTATAAATGGCATGGCATTCCTAAACATAGCTGTAAATGGATAAAAGGTACATGTCATTCTATCGCAACATTAAATGTAACTGTAAATGGATAAAAAGTACCACATGTCATTCATCCACAGCATTAAATGTAACTGTAAATGGATAAAATGTACCACATGTCATTCATCCACAGCATGAAATATACCTATAAATGCCATGGCATTCCTAAACATAGCTATAAATGGATAAAAGCTACATGTCATTCTATCACAACATTAAACGTAACTGTAAATGGATAAAAAGTACCACATGTCATTCTATCACAACATTAAACATAACTGTAAATGGATAAAACGTACCAAATGTCATTCATCCACAGCATGAAATATACCTATAAATGGCATGTCATTCTTAAACGTAGCTGTAAATGGATAAAAGCTACATGTCATTCTATCACAACATTAAATGTAACTGTAAATGGATAAAACGTACCACATGTCATTCATCCCCAGCATGAAATATACCTATAAATGCCATGGCATTCCTAAACATAGCTATAAATGGATAAAAGGTACATGTCATTCTATCACAACATTAAACGTAACTGTAAATGGATAAAACATACCACGTCATTCTTTTACAAAAGTACATGTGACTATAAACGGATAAAAAGTACCACGTCATTCTTCTACAATATTGCATTACTAGAAACTGATCAAATGTGTTAAATGTAACTCTAAACGGCTAAAACGTACCATCATTATTCTTTTACAACAATGCATGTAACTATAAACAGATAAAAAGTAAATGTCGTTCTTCCACACCGTTAAATGTAGCTGTAAATGGTAGATTGTCGTATATATGTGTAAGAGGAATGCGCCCAGTGCCCAGCTGTTGATTGTTTTCCTATAACTGCCTCCCCTGGTGTTTCCTTTCTTGCGTATTCTGCAGCGCATGCAGAAGTTCACCAGCGAGTTGTTCTGTTGTTGATGTTTTTCCCCCCGTGTGAATCCCCCCGAGTCGCGGCGTTGTGAGAATCGCCCCCAGCCCTTAATTCACTCAGCTGTATTAGTTTGCTAGATTAAGCGCTGCGCTCGTTCCAATTAAGGAACACACGTGTCTCCGTTCTTTCATTACTGCACATTCTGTGACACAGCTTTAAGTTTCATAAAGAGCAATTAATTTCACTAATTAGCATAACATTAAGTGGCTGCTAAATATAACTAGCTCACCCAGTGTCAAGAGACTTCATGTGATGCAGCTTCAGTACTGGAAAAAGAAGCAGATTTCAGGCTAGGACATGCTTGTGTTTTTAATATCTGCGTCTTTTTCCGCCGTTATTGACGTAAAACCTGTTCGCTTACTGATACAAGTTCAAATCCGTCTTACAAACATGATCATGATTAGCAGAACTCTTGAGAAACAGTTTTGGATGAATGTGCTTCAGTGTAACCGCTGGTACTGGTACAGCTCTCATAGTTCCTGTTTGAGAAGGAAGTGTTCTGTCAGGGATCTGAAAGAAAGCCGAATGAATGTATGATGATCCACTGAGTCTGAGAACGTGGCTTAAATGGAGCAGAAGCTGTTTTTTCGTTCTTGAAAATTTTCCAAATGGCAAATGTTCCTATTCCAGCTCCACTCAAGCAGATAGCAGAGCCAACAAATCAGTGAGTGAGACGACATGAGAAGTAAGGAATAGCACACGACAGTCCAATGTCAGGTGTCCACAAACTTTTGGCCATATATTGTAGTAAAATAATCAACAACAGGGGGTTGTGATATGGTCCAATGTGACTCTAACAGGAATTTTCATCATATCAATGAATATATGATTTCCTGTGTTTAACACCGTTTTTTATATTCGATTACACGGAGTGTCCACAGTACGAGTCACTGAATGAGCCGTTACTGTGGAGTCGATAGCATGTGTGAAGGGATTTGATAACCAGTCCAACAGTCTTCTTCTTCTTCTTCTTCTTCTTCTTCTTCTTTGGGCTTTTCCCTTCAGGGGTCTCCACAGCGAATCATCACT
>CM074947.1:28109823-28121957 GCA_037577455.1 Pangasius macronema | reverse complement strand
GCTCCAACATCTAGTGGAAAGCTGTCCCAGACGAGTGGAGGTTATTACATAGGAATGGGATGTTCAAGAAGCACATATGGGTGTGATGGTCAGGTGTATATAGCATATGCAGAACCCTACAATAGAGGGTTTCTACAGTGAGGTTTCCAAGTAGAACACCTTTGTGAAACAAAGAACAGTTCCACATCCAAGGAACCCTTGAGGAACCCTTATTTCCTAAAAGTGTAGAGGACAAGAGGGGTTCATCCCTCATTCATGTCATGTAGGAATTGCCAAAAGATGAAACCCTCTGTTGTAGGGTGCTAACAGAATGTTTAGTTGTTCCTCCAGATGGATAAACCAATTAACCTTTTGACACCTTTTGTGTCAATGTCTGTATGGATATTTGTGGAACTTTCAGATAACCAAGCACGTTAAAAAAACGCAGAATCTCGAAACTGGCATCATTTCGAACATTTTAGACAAGCTGCTGTTTGTGCTAAAACTATCAGGCTATTAATCATAATAAAGATGTCATCTGGTGCTGACAAGAAGGAGCGCGTTAATAATGACTGTCGTCTTATTTGCCAGGAAAGACAACGTGCAAATGCTTTCAAGTCAGAATGGAGAACTGGAAAATCTTCCTACTGCGAGTTATATTTCTGTCATCTTTTGCAGCTTCGTCTGTTGAAAGACAGACTCCCCACCCCCAGAATTCATCCTCATGCAACTAGTGTGTTTTTAAAAGAACGCTCATTAGCTGCATACGCTCTCTTTCACAACACCCTCGAGACAAAGTGTTCAGTCTACACGAATTGTAAACTTCTCTTACAGATTTTCATGGAATTTAGACCGATTAGCAAGATTTCATACTCATATAACAGCATCAGGCTGTTCTTTTTTTGAGTGGAAGCCCAATTATTGGCGAATTACATGGATTACACGCTTTTCCATGTGTTTAGCGTGGTATTAAAACTCCCACTGGAATGACATCATCCAAATTGTTTGCATTTCTAATGGCTAATCGCTCTGCTAATGTCAACTTTCTTGACTAGACATAATGTCTGAGATACTTCTTTTCATTGAAGTGAGTTTGTCTTGGGTTTTAAATTTTTTTGGTGTTTGTTGTTTTGGTTTTTTTTAACCAACCTGTTCATCATTTACAGTAATTTCTGCTGTAGAATAAGAGAATGGAGAATGTCTGAGCTACTGTATATGGAAGGAATGAATATCTACAAAGCATTAGTCTAGGATGGCGCACATTAATCATTTCACATCGGTGGAACATTCCAGACGACACGGCCGTCCTCGTGATTCAGATGTCTTAATATCGTTTGTTTAAACGAGACTCCGCTTTGAGTTTTTGGCATTAATGAGGTTGTTTGTTTTGTTTTGGGTTTTTTTTGTAATGTCCTCCATAGATTTTTTTTTTTTTTCTTACTGATCCCAAGCAACTCCCTGCACACATATTGAAGCATTTAGAAGGGAAAAAGTGGGTGTTGTTAGGAACAATAACATAAAAACCCCTACATGATATTATTAAAACAAACCGAGGGAGTTCGTGATAAATTCAACATGTGAAATTACAATTTGAGCAGACCTCATGAGCCTTATCAGCAGTCAAGCTTTCTGTGCTGGTGACTGGAATGTTGGGAGTACAAATCCCTTGATTGCAAGAGAACCAGAGTCGGACCCTAAAGCAAAGCTCTTAGTCTGGTGGGGTTGTAATCTTTATCGCTTATAAGTCAATTTGGATAAAAGCGTCTGCCAAATTTGAAATGCAAATGTCTTGTGAAGTGAACATCTGAAAGATGGAAAAGTCAGGAATTGTCCAGCGTGTCTGAAAACCTACGACTCCATAGTTGGGTTTGAATATCGCGCATACGGTCAATCTTTCTACGATTTCGTTAGCACGCCATACAGTGGCTTGCGTAAGTATTCACCCCCCCCTGAGTGTTTCCCATTCTGTAGTGTTACACCCATTCATTTCATGGAGCTACACAAAATATGCCATAATATTGACATGAATGAGAAAAATCAATATAGCTTACAAATAAAAGAAAAATAGGATTGCATAAGTATTCACGCCCTTGCTGTGAATTAGTTGTCACAACATAAATACACCTGTTCCTGGAAGGATAGACAGCTTCATGAAGACCAAGGAGCTATCAAAACAAGTCTGGGACGAAGTTCTGGAAAAAGTATCAGTCAGTGACCGGGTAAAGGAGGGATTAGTCAGTGGAGCAACCGATATACGTATGCAAGGCAGTGTATGTTCTGCAAATTAGTTCCTCTAACCGCTGGAATTGAAGGCCTAGCAGGTCACTAGACAGGACTTGTTTGTCAAGATCTGCAGAACAGGAACGTCATTTATTCTGACGCCAGCTGCTCATTAAATAATTGCATCAAGACAAAAGATTCTTGGACGAAATAAAGCACATTCATTACACCCGCAAATTACCCTCTCCTCTAAGGAAAATGCAGTTTAAATATTTGTGTTGGTGCCGTTCCACGGTTTCAAAGCGGCGAAAACGAATCCATATGGAAGAAGTTATTGATGAAAATGTGTGAAAAAGGCTGCGAAAGGCCAGAGCTTTATATAGAAGTGTTGCTAGCTCTATTTCTATTTAATGCACTCGTGCTGTGCCGAGTCTTTTTGCGTTACGACTGTGTCAAGAAAACGCTGGCTTATTAATTATGGTTACATCAGAAGGTACAGTTGCGTTGCTTAAGTAAAGAACAACACTGAGGTTTTGATCCGTTTAATGTTGTGGAACGTTCATGAAAAAGAATTTAGTTTGTCCACCTTTATCCAATGATGAAACATTTGTATCCCGATGGTCTCTCACAGGATGACTCCGCCCACACACCATTCACTGAATGGTCTGATGAAGATGAAGATGAAGAACACGCTTGGGTTGCTCTTTAATTGATCACCTGTTGGTCAGCATTATTCCAATCTAAAGACGTCAAGCGTTTCCTGAATTAGAGCGATACCACGTAATGCTTCATCATTCCAGACAGAGCTTACCATCCTTCTAAAAATAACTGAGAGAAATTGAACTTTCAGAACTATTAAAGCTAGTTTATCTTTAAATAAAATAAAAGTTTCAAAGGGCAAAATTGGCGAATGTGCACTCGTAAAGCTTTCCCATCTTCCTAGAGCTAATAAACTTTATCAAAAGGAATGATTAATTAATCCACTTTCATTTCTCATCATCATGGAGACAGTTCAGTGTGGTAAGGCTTACAAAAGGCATATCCTTGGAAAGAGCAAAGCCAGCAAGTAGTTCATTATTAGCATTTAAAATGAGTTACAGTTACTGACTTCTTTTGGCCATTCTATCTTCATTTATCCAAATATTCCAGATTTAGCTGTGAGAGAGGGAAAAACAATTGAACTAAAGATCTGAGAAAGCGATGCTGAATCAAATAAGTAGGATCAAAGGTCAGGACACAGCATCCTAAAGCTCTCCAGAACTTGGCTTTAATTACACACAAGATAAACTGGCATACACAGAAAGGCCAGCGTCTACTTTCCTTTAAACTCCCAGCGTAGGCATGGCTCACTGATCACAACGAATGGCCGGGATGCTGCACCCCACTGGCTGTACAAACACACCCGGGGCAGATGATTCACCAAGAGCTCCGGGGTCACGACCCCATCATGACGATGCCCTCGTCTCGCCATCGAACACCAAACACTCCAAACAGCCTGCGGCAGGATTTGCATCACTTAATGCTTTTAGGTGACGTAATGAACATTAGCACGATTTGTTTTCTTAGTCATACTGTAAAAAGAGCGTGCACTCGCATGAGCAATGGATGACACGTAACCCCGTTTTTCTATATTAATTGACTTATAAGCAAAGAACACAAGACGTCCTAGTATGGCAAGGAATTAGCTTGATTAGAAAGCAGCTAATGTTAACCACATTGTGGGACGAACCCGGTATGACCTCACCTTAAACCGAAAACGCCGCTCATACCGTAGTGTCACGACCTTAACGAACTCCAACCGAAAAGTGGAATCTAGAGAAGACGAGACTTTATGCACGAGGGTCTGCATCTTCAGCATTAGCCGTGTGTTGAAGCATTTATGTAGAGGGCAGAGCTGACTTCTCGAGCGTGCTCAGTGAGCGCCGAACCAATTTGTCTCCAAAACCCTGAGGAACTTTGAGGAACTCTCTAAAGTAATTCCCTCAATTCGGGGCTGCCTAAAACCTCATCCCGGCACAAACAATGGCATCGCTTTGTCAAAGCTGTTCTAAACCCTGTGCCAGGCATAATTTATCATTTGAATTACAAAAGGCCACTTAACACAGTTTAAATGATTTCCCTGTGTTGTTACAGTGTACCGCCATGAGCCATGCTGGTTACGCAGACGCTTATCGAGCCTCAGCGCCTTAAGTTTGTGGAAGAACTATTCAGAAGTTACTTGCTCTCTGTTGTTTATTCATAAATAGTAGGAAGTAATATCATGTTATGCACTTCCATAAGCATCAGGATCATTCAGTTTGTTTGTTTATTTATTTATTTATTTAAATAATTTAAGTATAAAATGTCCAATGCACGGTGTATATATAGCTAAAGTGAATATTTGCCATGCATTAAAATATATTTATTGAGATCAGATTTTTTTTTTAGCCTCAAAAGTTATTTAAAACAAATTCTCGCTAATTCTGAAAAGCTGTAAACAGTGAATACACACCTCAGAATTTACTCACGAGTCAGCGTACATGTTAGGGACCATAAGAAATAAACCCTTCGCTGAATTTTCGGAGCCTGACAAACTATTCATGACTTCACGAACAGCTAAGAATAAGCTGCTGTTAAAAATGACCAGTTTGAAGCTAACCTCATGAAGCAAGATGCTCAACTGAACGCTAACGATCTGATCTGAATGAGCCGAATGCTAGCTGAATGCTAACCGTCTGACGTCATGCTGTTGTGCATGCAGGAAGCGGCAGCAGCAGCAATTCCCGGATTTAATTAGTCCATAAATCCCCTGAAAAATTCATGAATTTGCCTTCCCCCCTCGTTGCGAGCGACTTAAGAGTTGGCGTGAGGCTTTAACGCTGGTTCGGTGAAGTAGAGACACTCAAACGCACACATACCAAGAGACAGGAAAGAAAAAAAAAAAAAAAAGAAAGCAACTGTTTATGTAAATCGGGTGCTGTGTGTTTACTCGATGGGAGAATGTGCGCAGCTTAGTGAGGCCCAGGCCAAAGGGGACCTCTCACCGGCAACTTCAGCCTTATTAAACTGATTACCAAACTCCAGCTAATTAATCAGAGACTGATTCTCTCTCCTTCTCTTTCTCTCCATCTTTCGTCCCTTGTTTCCAAACCCCCATCTCTCTCTCTCTCTCTCTCTTTCTCTCGCTCTCTTTTCTTTTCACGGCTCTGATTGAAGTAGGGCAATGGTTATTTTCATGCATCATCAGAACCGTCGTGACGGGAGGACGAGTAGTAATTACCTTACACAAACAAGGCCGAGATTGCCTGTGAAACCGGCTCTTTATTTTAGCGGCTGCGGAATGAGAGAGGGGAGGAGAACGGAGGAAGAGGGAATGATGACTTCAAAACACGAGAGCAAGTGCGCTTTTTTCTCGTGAATTCTTTTAGATGAAAATGCTTGCTTTTTTCCTGTATTTTTGACATCCTTGTGGCCTGTAAAGCCCGGAACTGGCCTGGAAAAGAGTCAGGATCAGTTGCTAGAAGACGTGTGATATGATGAGTAAAGGAGTTACAAATTTACTCAACAGCTTCTGACCAATCAGAGTCAAGAATTCAGGAGCGCTGTGCACGAATTCAGGCGAAGTGACACAAATCTGAGCGTAATATTTCTTTACTTCTCCTCGAATCTCTCAACATGAAGACGTTTGTTTGGTGTTTTGGTTTATTGGAGACTTTCTTCTTCATGTTTTATGCTGCATTCTGTTAGAGGTCGTAACTCGTAATTGTTCGTTTTGGAAAAGCAATAGAAAACGCCCCCTTTACTCTTACGCATTCCTGCTCTCCTTAACTCTGAGTTCAGCAAGTGACGTCGAATCAAGCGTTTACTTTATACCAATCAACATACAGATATATTCACTTCTTAAATCTATAACGCTGAGGAGGAAAATATACACAGGATAGGAGATCGAAAACAAGTCAGAGTTCCGACTTCCTACTTCTGTGGTAAGTCAAATGCAGGATCCTGGTTTGAGTCATGCCCCCTACACTGCCCCCTAGTGTACATATTCACGTTACGTATGTATAAATCAGCCCTTAAAGTATGGCATTTTCTTTAACACTTTCTAGCAGCACACTGGTGTTCCACTTATTGACTCATCTGACACTTTCAATCAGAATAAAAACAAACAAATTACTTTATCGCCACAAGTCTGTTATAAGATTAGTCAGGACACTGTTGGGTTTCTGTGTGTAGAGTATCATGAGTCTCTATCATGACTGTTTAGCTGCTGGTGAGCAGGGCGATGGGAAATGGGAGGGGTGTGAGCCCCCTGCTGGGCAAACAGCTCACAGCTCTCCACACTAACACTGGTACAGAGATAAAACAGACACCATATACAACTGCCACAATAAAATTATAATATTTAAACCTAGTAGGCTAGGTTAAAAAAGAAAAAAAGAAATGCTTATGTAAGACTGCAAATCAGTGAAACCCTGAGTATCTACTTTCACCACTACCACGGAGTGTGACGTCACAAATAAAACCAATGCTGACCACGAGCATCCCAAAACAGGCGGAAATTCCACTTCTGATCAAGAGTTCATTCTCTCAGTACTTTTAAGCGCAATAACACGTCACATGTGTGTAAAAGAGTGATAGTCTTTCCCCTTTTATTCCTGCCAATCTCGGAAAGTGCCAAATGAAATTGCTCCTAATTACAGTATGATTAAAGAAGCACGTCAGGGATTGCAGTAAAGATGGTTCTCTCTCTCTCTCTGCCTGTTTAAGAAGTTTGGATTAATCCCCTTCAGCTCCTGCTGAACCGTCTTCCGCATTCTTCCTTTTTTGTTTATCAAATAAACGTCAGTAATTAGAGACTTTAGATAAGTGGACTAAATGGGCTGCGCGCCCCGTGGCGTCCCGGCTTCGCGCTCTGCTGATAGGAACTCCTGTGTGTCCTGTTTAATATCTGCTGTTATTCTCGTGCAGGAACAATGCCGCTGTGAGTCGCACGTGTTATTAACACACACACACACACACACACACACACACACACTCACATACACATGAGCCCTCCTCGACCTTAACACACTCTTCTTTCAGTCTTCATTCAGATAAATGGTTCAGTTGGTTGGAAATGATTACAACTTTGGTTTCTTTTAAGAGCAACGTGTCGCACATTTTTATCCATTTATAGTTACATTTATAGTTAAAGTTGTGGATCATCCGGTTATCACTGAAGACTTTCCTGTGGTGGAAAACCTGCTGTTCCAAACCGTTGACACTGGAGGCTTCTTCCACTAAATGAAAGATCTCTTAAATAAGATGGCTGTAAAACACAAGTGGGTTTTTCCCATATAAATATTTATTTCCGAACCACGTCCAAACAACACAAGCACACTTTCCTGAAATGAATAGCCGCTCCAAAACGAAAGCGTTCATCAGAAAACATCCGAAGATAAGAGCACCTGAGTCGGCCTTGGTGACAAAGACGGGATTATCGCTCTCCACTTCAAACGTTTGAGGAAAGTGAGACGGTACAAAGCGCGGAGGATTGAAGGCTTTCACATGGCACTCCTGAGCACACCTCCTCTTCTCCACTCAAGTGTTTGGAACGTTCGAGTAGCGTCCATCTGACCCTCCAGGGCCTCCTGTTACTGCAGCAAGCTAAACGCTATTAAACGTCCACTGATGAGCCAAGGAACTCGTTTCCACAAACCAGCACGTTACTGTGAAAACCCTGGTTTTGGAATTGTGAGAAATTTGCCTCGTCTGACTGATGGTTTTCCAGGAATGTAGGACGTTTGAATTGAATCATTTTCAAATGCAGGATTCGACTCATCGTCTGAAATGACTCGTTGTTTCTTTCTTTCTTTCTTTCTTTCACGCTATTCTGACAAAACTGCATTTCACCATCAAATGTTCATTTACAGAAAGCAGATCATCAGATCAGACCAAAAACACAGGGCTCTCTCTCTCTCTCTCTCTCTCTCTCTCTCTCTTTTTTTATACAGTACAAATACCCACATTCAGTGTAATGAACCTGTGAACACTGATGATGGTATTTGTGCATGTACAGCATTGCTTCATGAAAAAGGAACGAGTTTGATGCCAGAGAAAACATCACACACAGCTAAGTGGGTCAACGTATGATTACGCTCCGGTAAAGTGTTTTAAGCTGTTGCATTAATCCTGTTTTTGTGACTCTCCTTTATTTTAAACAGCTCTGCCTTTGAAACGTGTTAATTCCAGGGTTGATAGAACTCCAATACTCCATTCAGTGAGATACGGCTAACTAATACGGCTGGAAGAACACACACACACAGGATGCTAGACAGAGCCAAAGACTCAATATTTGAATATATTTTAGCATATACAAAATGGAGGCCTTGTCCTAAAGCCCACAGGAGGGTGTCTGAAGTATAGTTTTTCATTTTATTTTATAACATTTACAATTTCAGTCCTAGGAGCTGAACTCATAACCTTCACTAGCCATTTATTATTATTATTATTATTATTATTATTATTATTATTATTATTATATCTATTCAGCTAATAGATGCATATTTAGGTCATAAAATATTGTAGATTTATTTACTGTCAATTGTAGATGGATAAATACTTTGTGAAATTTTATTTATTTATTTATTTATTTATTTATTTATTTTCTTCTTCTTTTTCTTATTCATGTTATTCTTCATATATAAAATATATCACTCATTTTCTAAGTGAAAAAAAAAACATATTCTTACATAACTTACTATCTATTTACTGAGTTTAACCCGCTCTGCTCTGTGTGCAAAAGTTTGTGCACCCAACTTAGAAATCACAGCCTGCAAAAATTTCTGGGGTTTTTTTGTTTGTTTGTTTGTTTGTTTGTTTTTTCTGATTATTTCTTGCTTAAAAAAAAACTTTTTCAGACTTTATAAGAATCCAGTAGTTTTTAACACAGATAGTGTTCCTAAGACCATAGTCACATTGTAGTACATTGTTATTTAAAAACCGACGTCTGTTCCTCGTCTGTTCCTCGTCTGTTCCTCGTCTGTTCCTCCTGCTTTTATCTTCCGATTCGTCACCATAAGTGGAAGTGATGCCTTCATCAAGGATTCTGATTTCTGCTTTGCTAAAGTGGATTTCAAGCTCTTACGGTGCAATTTATTTCAAATTCACAGGATTATATATAAATTACACGAAACTGGGTAGAACAACAGCCGAGTGAAGCATCATGCATATAAATCTATAAGACTCTCACCCAGCACTCACGCTGTTTGCAGGAGTTTCTCAAGCCGCGTTTTCACAGAACTAATCTCTCTTTCCCTCTCTTTTCACCGTCCCTCTTTACTAATTAGATCAGGAATTACAGCGTGGATTAGGTGAAGCTGAGCTTAGCCTGTTCCTCTGACCATGGTAGCTGTTTCAAACCGGCGCTTCCAATTTTATCACCACACAATACTTTTCCTCCTTCAGCTCCATGTTTTGCATTAGAAAACAGCTGCGGGAAGAATGACAAACACGCTTAATCCCTTGCTTTGCTGGCAGTACATTAGAAAAAAAAAAAAAAAAAAAAAAAAAAACGAGGAGGTGAGGTGGGATTCGGCTCCTGCATGGTAAACACTCAGCAATTGTCCATTATGTCTAAACCCGCATGATAACGAGGCTCATTAATTAAACTGCGGGACTAAGTGGGGTTACATGAATTGAAATTAATAATTGGCGTCAATAGAGTTTTTTAAATTGTCTCTCTTCCCTCCATGCAAACCCAGGATGAAGGATTTTCTCTTAGCCATGGATGTATGATGTTTCCACCCAATCCCAAGGGTGGGTTTATTCATGGAGGGCTCCTTTAACTTGTTCTAACACTTTGGGCAATAAAGATCAAGTGAAAACAAATAATTTCCCAACGTTACTGTTTAGCTAACAAGTTGCAGGGAGGATGAAATGTTTTTAAGGATATGGTTTGTTCTAAGAACTTTGAAACCACCCATAAATCCATGCTCTTAGTGAAGAACCCCTATGAGTAGCATATCTCACTAAAAAATTCTTAGGACAAGATTAGCAATCATACACACTTCATTTCATTTCAAATCTGACAAAATTCAGCCACATCACCATCTTTTTCCTTCAGTTTCTCATCCCGCTCCAGTGGGGAAAACTCTGCCCCCAAACCCACACCTTGACCAATCAGGAGTGACATAATGCTAAGAAGTTTGTTGACTTTATCTTAAGGTTGTTGTTCAACTAAAGTAGCACATAGAGTTGCTCGTAATTTAGCCTGACTCGTTTGTTTCACAAAAAAACTCAGGAAGACAGAGGTCATTCATTTCGATACAAAAACCCGTGAACAGTTACTGTACATCATGTTTGTAGAGATCTTACAAAGAAAAATAGCGTTTGGAAGGATGTAGCTGAGATTTTTGGTGCTTCTGGTGCGTTTACGTAGCTAGTACAACTAGCCGACTTTGCTAATCTATCAACAAACCTAGCATGTAGTCAGACTTACACAGTTTTAAACAAAAGTGGTGTGTAGAAATCATTTATACTGTATTTAGCTGCTATACATTTCGGCTAGTACAGTTTCTGAAGGGAAATCTGCACAGGCCACGCCTGAAATCAACAACAGCTCAGGTTGGGACACTCCCACAAGAGGCGAGCGCAACTTGTCGCTTGCTAGTAGGATGATTTAATTCATTCATATGTTGGTTTATGTACAGTTCATTAACAATTACAGTTTTGAGGCAAAAACAGTTTGAGACTAAAATGATGGATCTGTCCATTATATGCTACAAGCCCCTCCCCTTTTTTGTGTCGTGCATATTTATTTGATTTCATTTTTGAATTTACGTCACAGCTTTAGATCAGCACAGATGGCCTTATTTAAAAAATTTTCAATAAAATATACAGTAACCATACTAAACGTTTTTCCAGTTCCTCTGGCAGCTTTCCGGAGTAGCAGTCATGTTCGCTGCTCTAAATGACGCTTGGCGTGTTGTGATCGCGCGTCCCCCGTCACAGTAAATGTGTGTGAAAGGGCCCCGCTGTGGAAACGCACCTGAGTGTGTGTGACACTCGCTAGCTCCAGTGCACCAGAAGGAAGCTGGGACAGGTGTAGACATGCCCATCATCATCTGGCGCGGCGAGCCGAACATCCAGTGCCTTTTCAAAACAGACGGTAATTTAATTAACTCTTTCCTTCCCGCAGGATGATCCACACACACACACACACTAACACACACATCTGTAGCTAATTTGGATCTGCATGAGGAAGTGGGACTTGTTGTTTACGAGACAGTGTCGGACAGCAGATTTGTGCGCTTAGGCCTCACAGGAGAGTCGGATTGATTAAGGATGAGTTTAACGCCTTGAACAGGCAACAGGTTTGTCAAAGTACTTCAGTGAACAAATAAAAACAAGCGTCAGGATGGTTTAACCCTGACTGATCAGCGGATAAACATGTTCAACAACAGAACAGCTTCCCTGAGGAGCTTCCCTCCTGAAGGAAATCAGATGATCTCAACGTGGAATTTTTCTGATTTTTGGATAAATCTTTAACATTGAAGGCATAAAAAATTAAAAATCATGGAACGATTGTGTCATATATAGCGAAAAATCAACAGTACTCCTGAATTATCTATTCTGATTGGTCAGAAGATGTTTCATTTTCTATAGATAGCAGCTCTGACAACAGTTCCAGCTGTACGGCAAAGCACAGGTTTATATTAATGCACTCAAGATGATCAAAAAGTGTGGACTTTCATCTTTATTGAGGTTCCACAAAAATATGGCATTTACTATTTAGGAATTACAGCCATTTTCAGTGAAAGGTGTTTGGGCAAAGTGACATAATTGAAAATATAACCATAATTTTAATACTTGGATGAAAATCCTTTGCAGTCAGTGATGGCCTGAAGTCTGGAGCCCATGATCTCAAAACTCAAATTCTGAGTTTCCTCCCTGGAGATGCTTTGCCAGGCCTTCAC
>CM074947.1:28096880-28101259 GCA_037577455.1 Pangasius macronema | reverse complement strand
CATAACACTGCCTCCACCATGTTTGACACATGATGTGGTATACTTTGGATCATGAGCTGTTCCTTTCTTTCGCCATAATTGTCTCTTCCCATCATTCTGGTACAAGTTGGTTTTAGCAGTCTGAAGAATCTTATTCCAGGATTCTGCGATCATCCACTCTAGGTGAGGATCATCACCCTTTCCTAATATTATTATGCACTTTTTATCTCAGTGCTACAATATTTTAATTTCCTAAACCAATGCTTAAAAAGCTAATGTACAGCCCTAATTTAAGGCAGTAATCCTTTAAGAAAGATGCGTAAGAGGACTGAACATGCTCAAAAAAAGTTACACAATATACTCTTGACTGTCCTGCTGTGGATGGATTTTTAATTTGAGTCATTCTTAAAAGCTTCTGCTCAATAAGGGAGTCATTCAGTAACCAAAATGCATTTGTCATCTGTGTGAGAAGTATAAAAACCTCAAACAAGGCATATTTTGATCCTGCAGTCAAACAAAAGGCATGTGATTGATACATGGAGGCGTTTTTCAGCAGGGGTTCATGGGTGGTGGGTGTAGTCTGTGTACATCTGTGGTGTGTGCGTGTGTGTGGGTGTGTGTGTGTGTGTGTGTGTGTGTGTGTGTGTGTGTGTATTCCCACTCGGCCTGAGATAATTGGTCCAGTCCTGCGCTACACAAGCCCAGACTTGAGGAGCATGAACGTGCATACATGACTGCCTCATTGACTCTGTGGGTGGGCAGAAGGTTAGTTAGGGCTGCACGGGGATCTCGCCTCGTATTATTTCATTCTCTTTCTCACCTGATTTCTGGGGCTGAGATCTTCTCAGGATGCTGTTGTTATAAGGGAAGATCTCAGGAGGCAAAGCTGATGCTCGCGGGTCTGAGTCGTGAGGCAGAGTGCTGGAAAACACTTCTTCCTATGAGCTGGGTTTTTGGGTTTGAGTGGTGATGTTTGAAAACGTTTGGAAGCTACACAATAGTTTGTAACTTTATCGTACACAGTGGTTCGTAACTTTATCATTAATGACAGTTTGTAGCTTTATCATACACGACAGTTCATAACTCTATCATACACAGCAGTTGTAACTTTATCACACAAGATGGTTTGTAACTTTATCATAGAAAACAGTTCGTAACTTTATCGTACACAGCGGGTTGTAACTTTATCGTACACAGCGGGTTGTAACTTTATCATAGAAAACGGTTCGTAACTTTATCGTACACAGCGGGTTGTAACTTTATCGTACACAGCGGATTGTAACTTTATCGTACACAGCGGGTTGTAACTTTATCATAGAAAACGGTTCGTAACTTTATCGTACACAGCGGGTTGTAACTTTATCATAGAAAACGGTTCGTAACTTTATCGTACACAGCGGATTGTAACTTTATCGTACACAGCGGGTTGTAACTTTATCGTACACAGCGGGTTGTAACTTTATCGTACACAGCAGATTGTAACTTTATCGTGCATGACAGTTCATAGCTTAATCTTGCGCAACGCCTATCACATGCACAGAATAGCATGGCATTGGTGACCAGAACTAAATGAAACAAAACAATTATCTATTTTTGGATAAACTAGTTCGATATTTAGATAATAGATTTTATTTTCCTTTTATTTTCCACATGTCTATTCTTCATTTCCAAATATTAATCCTGAGCCTTTTTACCTTTGTTTATAAGTTAGTGATGGAAAATGCAAACAAGAAAAATTACGTGAGTCGTGATAGGTCCGAGTCATCACTGACGGTTTATGGGCGTACTGTGTCAGTCAACTTACACACACCTCTCAACCTTTCAGCTGCTTCACTGACCAAAAATCACAATGTTTTTTTCTTCTCCACCATCTCTGCTGAGCTGAACCCACTTGAGACGTGTGATTCCCTGCCACCTTCGGTCTGTTTAAGAACTCTCCTAGGAAAACTCGGGTCTTTTCCATGAGCTGTCGCCTGCCCTAATTCACACACACTACACCACGCAGCACTTTTAACGGATATAATTGATGTGGGATTTTCCCGTCTCTGATACTCAGCGCTCTCTATTTTCCTAATAAGATATCCGACAACAAATTTGGCCTAAGCGTCGTGATCATTCCCTGCACCGTGGGAATTTCCGCAAAAAAAAGAAAAGTATAGGGGGCTTTTGACGGGGGGTTAGAGTCGAGTCGATTTGAGTCGAGTCAAGAGGAATAAATAAAAGGGAGGTCCTCGAGGGAAATAAGGGCAACATGCAGATACATGTTAAAACTCTTGAGAGGCGTCTCTCCGACGCTGCTGAGGGATCTCCCGAACGCTGATGTGATGGAACCGCAGATGCCGAGGCGAGACCGGGGACCTGAGAGGAATAATGAAGCAATTAGGCGGACAATTATGAGCACCTGTGATGCTGATTGGCACGCTCACGCTCCATCTGTGTTTTCCTGATGCTAAAGATGTCTTAATGTTGCTAAGTTGACCTCTAGCAAAGCTTGTAATGATTAGGGCCCGAACGGGGATGACACTTACACACACACTCTCTCTCTCTCTCTCTCTCTCTCTCTCTTTTCCTCTTTGTGGCACTTGAATTCTCTCTCTCTCTCTTTCTCCCTCTCACACACACACACATACACACACAGACACAGGAGGTTTGCATTAGAAAGAGGAGATGATCCTGAAGAGCTGGGATTGCGTCATGTATTATCGGAGCGCCCTCTTGTCTAAACACAGCTTTCAATAAATTGGGCTCTCCGTTTTTCCGATTCATTACAGTTAATGCAGTTTTAATTAGGCCGTGATTTGAAGCCTATTAGATGCAATTTATAAGGACCAGCAAACGCCGCTGTGTGGGATTAATACGACAAAAGGGCTGAGCTGAATTAGTCACTGTCTGGTGCAGGCCTGTGGACTGTGGGATTCCTCCCCGTCGACTCGAAGCGGCCTGTTTATTTGCACAAGTGCTTTCGATCACATTAGACCTGTCTAATGAATGGTGGCTTTCTCTTCGGGGATTGCATCACCGCTTGCCCAGAGTCTCTGTCACACGAGTACTCTGTAATCAGATTCGACAAGAGGTGTTCCTACAGACCTCGTCAAACCTCTCGTTAAAATATGCCTGGATTTTCTGCGACTAATGCGTAATTACTCCTGAAACGGAACCTTAATTGCCGTGGAGACTAGTGGAGAACCCGTCAACACGTGTGTGTGGCGAATGAACACTATACGGAGAGAGATGAATGATCAGAATTATGATGAAGGAGTCATGCTGGACCACTTCTTCTCGACCCGGTATCTAAACCATGAACAATGAACATTTAACCCTTACTGCATAGCCATCCGTATCCTGTCGACCCAGGCCATGTCTTTACGTTTTACACACGTGAAATACCCGATATATCTTATCCGTATAGTTCACGTGTTATCTTCATCCCAGGATAAAACACTTAGGGGAGGAGGAGTACTCTGAAACCTCTGAAAAGTACGTTATCACTTAGGTCATAGCAGCTATAAACAGCCGTTTATTCACCAGCCTCTCTTTTTTCTCTTCTGAACTTAATATGACAAACACACACACACACACACACACACACACACACACAGCTTGCCATGCAGCATAAACCGCAAAACTGTAAACTCCTCTGTCCTGAACATTTCGTCAATCTTGTAATAAGTTACAGCTGGACCAGTGACTGACACTGGAGACTCCTTCCCTAAATGCTTAATAAATGTCTCCTCACAAAAAACTTATATAAACTTATACACCATATGAGCAATAATCTGTTACTATATTATAAAAATCACTATATTTACTGCCCTTAGCTGTTAAACACAGAGTGTTTGCTATACTGGGAAACAGCGTTTCAATGCGTATTAAAGAAATCAAGTCAAATCTGTTCAGTTTTATGTTGGAAATATCATCTATAGCACCTTTAACTTTTTTTTTATTAAAATTATAGCACCGTATTTAGTTATAGCGCTTTATTTCATATTAGAAAACAATGCACAAGTTATAAGGGAACTTTAGACTCCATGTTTAATGGAGGAACATTTGGTTTTAGCCTGTTTTTTAATCATTTCTGGAAAAAATATATATATAACTTGAACTAAAAAGCCTTTCTTAAACCTACACTCTTAGATGTTTCCAATTTAATTTTTATTTCAATTTCTTTTTATTTTATTTTTTAAATACACAATTTCAATCCATTGAAACAAACCAGTCAGAAAGTTATTATTATTATTATTATTATTATTATTATTATTATTATTATTTATTTATTTATTTATTTATTTATTTATTTAATAAAAAAACAAAAAGGCCGTTGTCATCACTGTTGTCACCTTCACTCAAAAATTTAAATAGATTATTTTAACCCAAATTAAACAAATCTTCAGCGTAGGCTC
>CM074947.1:28061880-28094380 GCA_037577455.1 Pangasius macronema | reverse complement strand
CATAATTACAGAATGATCAGATTTATGCTGTTTTATCTTCCTTTCTGCATCTAAGAGCTCTAGATATAAGCTTTTTAATAGTGTAGCTGACTGACATATGCTCAATTTATTTATTTATGTACGTATTTATTTTTTAATAGTGTACAGACAAGCCCAAGAACACGTACGCTTTTAAAAACAGTGCACCTTTCTGACTTTCTGCTCTGATTTCAGCAGATTATGGATTCAGATCTTTTATTCAAATTACATTCTTAATAGAAATAGTTGCGGAATTTAAACACTATGCCAGAAACGCAAATCAAGCTCACGTGATTTACTCCATTTCTCTAAATATTCGTTTTTAAGACCTAAGAGTCGTCTGCTGAAGTCTTCGTGTGAGTATAAACGCATCAAACACATCATGGTGTCCCTCCTGCTCTGATCTAAACCCCTCTAACCCTCACTAACCACTAGATGGGGTATGATAACCATGAAGAGACTCCCAAATACACACTCCCTGAACTGCTAATGTGGGCTTTCCACGTGTGTGTGTGTGTGTGTGTGTGTGTGTGTGTGTGTGTGTGTGTGAGACAGAAAAGGAGCAATCAGGAGAGTTAAGAGCAGCTTCGTAACCTCACGTATCTGATTTACAGTTCCGTATTCCACCGCGTGATCAGTTTTACAGCCGTTTTTACACATGCTGTTTGGGACCGAGCAATAAAAGTCACTTGTAATTTTTACGGCTAAAAAGCACGCCGTGTCTCCACCGTGTCTTCTTCTAAACCTCTCGCTGTGCAGCTTGTTATCCTTCATGTGCATCTTATAACTGATTTTCACATTTTCAAGTCGTAACATTCTGACGGTTGGCATCGTGTCCACAAAAGCCGCCATTTTCGCTGTTTTTCGAGGTTTAGCGAGATCATATTTGACGCACTGATCTTCAAGGAATTTACTATATAATGATATGATATGATTGATATATATTTATAGATGTGAGCTGAAAGAATACAGCGCCTCGTTACACTTCATATTGAAGGTATAAAAGAAAAACGCTGCTAATTGCTATTCAAATGTTATTACAAGTTTATTACTAGAGCTGCTAGTTACATGCTATAAACCGGCACATGATCATTATAATCATAAATTACTGTGATGAGGAATACACATGCGAAGACAAAGCAGCGTGCTTATCCTCAACTTCCCAGAAATCTCAGCTATAAATACATAAGCAAGGGAAATATGTTAGATATTAAATCTAATATGATGTGCATAAATGTAGTATTTGGTAGTAATAAGAAATCTGTAAATATCCATGTGCATGTAATATAAATATAAATTTGATCTAATGTTGATTATATATGGTTGTAAGATGTGATTCTGAGTGAACAGGAAAGAGAAAGAGAAGGTGGAGAGACGCACGGATAAATGGGACCTTTTTGAAATATCGCCTGAAGTCGTGGTTTTAAACGTGGGGCTCGGGGAACCCTAAGGCTCGGGGATTAACTAACTCAGGTACAGTTACTGCGTCTAGAAATAATGTCGAGTGTAATCTAAGGAATTAGAATAAAAATGAGTGAATTGGAAAATTGAGAAATTAACACATATAGAGAAAAATATTTTTTGTCCATGTTGAAATGATGGGCCTGATTTTTGTAATAAAAATAACATTAAAAAAAGGGGAAAAAAAATGCACTTAGTAGGTCTTTGAATTCCATTTTATTTGTTTGTTTGTTTGTTTGTTTGAAACAAACAAACAAACAAACAAACAAACAAACATTGATAAGGTAAGCAGAGAAACCTCCTGTGGGCCGAGATTTTAGAGACCTGTAAGTTAAATCAGATTTCTGAATTAAATGATGTTAAATGTAATATTTTACATTTCAGATGAAATTGTTGAATTTGTCGTTCGTTGTTACAGAAATCTGGTGGGGAAAATTTTTTTTTTGTAATTCTTTCTGGCAAATTTTCCTAGCGAAAGTGTAAATCCATAGTTGGTCATTACATCGTTGGACACCATTCTTTTAGTTTGAACTGATATAAATCCGATCATATTTATTTCAGACGTACGTTAGAAATGGGGGGAAGAGCCTCGTTTATCGATGAATGAAATGTCTGATATTGCAGAAGACAGAATTGCGTTTATGAGAGAATATTTTTTTTCTCCCACCTGCTCAAGGTTCATCGAGGGTTCATTCCTCAACACTAAGCCACGGAGAGTTCAGCCTCCTCAGGGCAATACTGAATATAAACACTCTCCCTCATGCACACACACACACACACACACACACACACACACACACACACAATCTACCAAGCCCACTTCACTGTAAGTGATCAAATACATTTTGGTTCGGGAAAAAAAAAAAAACTGCTTCACAGCATGAAAAAAAAAAAAAAAAAGATCAAACATTTGCTTTGTTGAGATTATTGTAAGTGCCAGATCTATATGGACGGATATGGACGTCTATAAATCCACCTCCATCGCTTATTTGACCTTTCATCTGCTTCCAAATAACCAATGTCATCCCGGGCCGGCCGGAATGTCCGATTCTTTCCCTCCAGGATCACTCCATCAGCATGCCGGAGCGGAGGGTAAACACGCAGGAGCCAGGCTTCCTCTGGTCTGGATGTAGATGTAATAGACTGAGCGGCTGATGTGTAAATAGCACGCAGCACGGGTTGTGTTTAAATCACACGAGCGTCCCTTCCCCGTGTCCCCTGCCTCTCTCCGTCTCCATCTCCGTCTCCGTCTCCGTCTCCGTCTCCAGCCACAGACTGACGGAGTAAAGAAGAATCGGCTGCTGGAAGGAGCCCGAGCTCACATCTGACTCATTTACAGAGTCCTGGGTGACACATATGCTGTGAAATCGGATTTGTTCTGACTCGTTTAGCAAACAGAATGTGATTCTCACTTCACACAACATCCTTAATGTGTGGTAACTGTGCATCTTAATGTGCGACTCCTGTTAAGGTAGGACAGCAGATTACAAATGAAAATAAATACATTAAAATAAAAATAAATCCAAAGAAAAATGTGAACGTTTTAAACAATTACAGTCTTTAAATTGTGCAAATTATTTATATTATATATATATGTATACATCAATTTATATATCTTACTTCCGTTATTGTTCATAATTACGTATTCATATCTTGTTTATTATTAATACATAGATAAAAATATATACAAATAAATAAATAAATAAATAAATATGCAAGCAAGCATACAAATTCAAAAAAGAAATCGCTCTGAAATAAATATCTGTCTTTTTTCTAATGTGGAATTATCGAGCATAATTATCTAATTTAACACACTCTCCATGTGTGTGTGTGTGTGTGTGTGTGTGTGTGTGTGTGTGTGTGTGTGTGTTCATGTTTATTACTTTAATTTATTTATTTTTTTTTTTTTTTATTGTTTCAAGTAAGAAAGTCAGAAATGTACACAACTGGTTATTCTTTCTGTTGAAATTCCTGAGTGGGAATTTTTATGGTAGTGAAAGAAGGTGTGTGTGTGTGTGACACGCACACACACACACACACACACACACACACACACACACACACACACACACACACACAGGAGCAATTCACTGGGGATTATTTCTCTGTGGGATAAAAAAAGTTTCTCCTCATGGAGTTAGATATTGTATAGGTTATACCAATAAATTAAATATTAATAATAAAATTAATTAATAATAACTAATAAATCAGCGCCTGAAAAATGTCATTAGATTATCAGTTACATCATATTGTAAAGCAGTAATTATATTCTTGAACTGGGGACAAATTATTCCCCTTTTATAGTTTGTTTTGTTGTGCTGAAATGATCGTGCTCATTAATTACAGCACAGAATATAAAATATTTAAAACCTTTTTGTGAATAATATTTTTACAGTGTCATTACCGCCTTCAATTTTATTTATTTATTTAATTTATTTATTTTTTCAAAAATAAAGAAAGACAAAAAATCAAAGCACTTTTATTATTTAATTTTTATTTTATTAGAGAATTTTTATTTTTATTTTTATTTATTTATTTTTTTTGCACTTCTGGTATAATCGTTATCGAATCCAGTCCAGCAGAAAATATTTACATCTATTTATCCCAGACTTTCCTGAAGTAAATGTAAAAAAAAATAGAACAGGACATGGACATAAATGCTTTTAAGACCCCAATTATGTCTGATATACATTACCGGGCTTCCATCAGCACTGAGAGGACATGTGATAGCGTGCGCTCGTGATAGCGTTCACTCAAAGAAAGTTCAAATGTGGCCTTGATGAGGAAAAGGGGGGAAAAAGCAAGCGGCCTTTGATACACTCTCCGCTTCCTTCTCGTTCCGTTCCCACACGGTCTGACCTTGGAGGCTCTTTAGAAGTTTCTCTCCAGTCTCCACTTTAAACTCGTGCTCGGAGTCTGGCCGTCGTTCATTGCATCACCGAATCCCTAAGCCTTCTGAGACCCCCCGCTTGAAAGATAACACCTGAGTTTAAGGTCGAGAATGGCGAGAAAGAGTGTGAGAGAGCGTGTGAGAGAGAGCGAGGGGACAGGGCCGGGGGTGTCAGGTTGGAAAGACGAGGAAAAAAGGAGAGTGAGAAACAAAGTGAAAGGACAGAAATATAATTTTACCTCCTCTTTAATCTGGCCTGCAGGAGTCCCCTTCTCATCTGGAGGACTGTGGTTAGTCAGGCTAAGTGTGGCTTCTCTCTTCCCTCTCTCTCTCTCTCTCTCTCTCTCTCTCTCTCCCTCCCTAATTTGGGTCTGAGAAAAGGGCGCAAAGCAAAAGTGCAGAGAAAATTCACTCAGCCATATACAATGTCACATACAGTAAAAATACAGTAAACGATCACTGACACTACTTATATATATAAAACAAACACACAAACACACACACACACACACACACAAATCCTTTTACTAATTTGTGGGAGAAAACACATACACACACACATACACACACACACTCATGAAGGAAAAGAGAAGCTATATACGGTAATCGTAACTCATAGAGTAAATATTTACTCTCTAATTATTAATATAAATAAAATATAATAATAATGTAAGTGCATAAATATTATATAAATTAGTTCATAATCATATACGCAAATAATACTAACTAGATAATAGATATGAAATCATTTGATAAGTAATAGATTCAGTATTAGAGAGATGTTTGTGGTGTGTTTTTGTAGCTGATCGCATTTCTGATTAAAAAAAAAAATCATTCAACAAGAAATCTATCTGTCGCAAGTTCTCCAAGAAGCCTGGAACAACCTACTAGCTCATTTGTGTGTGTGTGTCTGTGTTAAAAAAAAAATCTTCATGGGATTTGACTAAGCATTTTTCCCCACATATACACATGCTTAGTCAAATCCCGTGCTGATTTTTTAACACTGGGATCCAGGAAGCACACAATCGGAAAAAAGCCATTAACACCGCTAGCCTATATTTGGCCAAATCCATCACTGAAATGTATTTGCGTTCTGTATTTGTACAATAACGTTTTCAGTGGTGAAATAATATATAGCAGGAAACCCAATTCTACGAGAGGGCCTCGTCACGGCGGTGAAGAGAGGAGAAAAGGAAAATAAGAGAGCAAAAAAAGAAAAACAAGTGTAAAGTCCTCCAGGGGGAAACTCTGGAGCGCCGTAAGCTAATAACGCATCCGCAAATCATCGGGACAGACGGACCATCTCCAGCAACTGATCTACAACTTCCTTCCAGGTCGTTCGAGATTCCGGTGAACGCTGTAATAAATGACGAGTGTAAAAATTCATACACAAATTAAGCGCTAGCTCCTTGTGTAGAAAGTGTGAAGGAAAAGTAAAGTGTATACTAAGGCAAGAAAGGGATGTGAAGTCTATTTCATCGTTAAGCCTTAGAACTTTCACGGCCAGATGTTCAACCAATCAGACTACAGCACATTGTTGCACACCAGGTCTGTATATTATTAGATAAAGGGTTCCTTAGAGGTTCCTTGGATAGTTCCTGGTTTACTGAATGGGTTACCTGGAGCTCTGTCTGACAGGGAAACCCCTACAAAGAACCCCAACCGAAGAACTCTTTAGCCTTGTACAGATATCGAAGAGTGTCAGCATTTTCATACATACTATTTAAAATATTCAGGTCAAGTTTGCTCCCTGATTCTCTTCCAAGGCCCCGAAAAACCTAAACCATGGCGAATCCTGTGCATGTGCGTTTATTTGATTGTGTAAGAACGATTTCCGGAAGCGAAGTATTAGAGTGCCAGAAGCTGCCTTGTAACAATTAGGGGGTTAAATGGCGGCCGGCCACACAGGATGCCACCGTCACTATGTCAAAGGTCGGGGAACTTTTCAGGAAAAGTCAATTTCTCAAGCACCCCAAAGCAGGTGGACTCCAGGTTGGTAGTGTTTACCCAAACCAAATGGAGGAAGTGGAGGAAAAAAGGAGAGAATGGCTCTCAGTGGAAGTGCGACAGTTAAAAGAATATCCCCCTTGTCTTTCGCAGATCTCTCACACTTTGAAAGAAAGGTTGGTTTGACCAAAAAGAGGGATTCTTTCTGTTATTCCACATAAAGAATCCCTTTATGTTATTTTAACATTTCTGGAATATTCTTTGCTCATTACAAAATATGTTCTTTCTAGAAAGCCAGCATTTCTCTAAGATTCTTTGAAGGTTTCTCTCGTTTCTCCCAAACTGGGAATCCAAAGGTTTCTTTGGTTTGTCCCACCAGGAGAGCCCTTAAATGTTCTAACCATTCATGTAGACCCTAACATCGGTGTTTCCTTATGTAGAGTCTTCCAGGTAAATCCATTTTGCAAGTTGGGAACCTTTAACTATTGAAAGAACCCTTGAGGAACCCTTAAGGAACTATGAGGAGTGTAATTCCAGTCTTGCCAATAGGTTCTAGAAGTTGAAGGGGTTTTAAAAAAATAATCTCAGTTTTAATAGTGTTTTTGAATAAAAAAATGTACCTGATAGTAGTTTTTGATAGATCATGAAATTAAAACTTGATCTTGCACAGCTGATTAGGAATGCGAGCGTAGCTTCAGCAAGACGTTAATTCAAAGCACTCGAGTTTACATTCCAGCCGGTGGATAAACCTTCACCGAAGTGTGCACTCCTTCTCTTGCTGCTTTATTGAAATCAGGACCTGGAGATGAACCCCAGTGAGAAGGAGTTAGCCATTGGAAAAGGGGATCAGAGCGTTGTTTTCAGAGCCTAGGTCAGATTGTGGAGATTGGAACAGAGGCAGGCCCGATCCCTTCTCTGTTTTCACTGGGACGTAAACAAACATGTGAAAGTTTTCCTCCACCACCCCCTACTATGTGCACCTGCAGGAAAGGATTGTGGGTAAAGGACAGCTGCCTTAGCAGCATGGCCCAAGGGCAAGGTCACCCAGCAGTTTAGAGAGAACAGCCAGCGGATTGTTTTTGCCTCAGCAGGATACACACACACACACAGAGTCGCGGAGTGAGCCAGCTGTGGTCAAGGCCTTCAGGCCCTACAGCTTGACTCTGAATTAGCACTATAAAGGCAAGCACCAATGGCGACCTCTAACCCCACCTTTGGCTACCTTTTAGCTCCCTGAGACAAACATAGCACCACTAGATAGATGCTTCCAGTCTCACAGGTGTGTATATGATCCAAAGTTGAAAGAAAGCCATGGTTAGTTTGGTTTACGTTTAAAAAAAATTTCCAGGAAATATCAGATCAGACCGTTTTTATTAAGTTATTTAATATAAGTCTTAAATGCAGGTGATTTCTGCTGAAGTTGCTAATGTCTATGGTTTGTGATGTAAGGAATGAATGGAGAATTATACAGCACTGTGTTATAGGGATAATTCATGCTGCAAATTATTTAAGTCAAGTGAACCTTTATACAAAGCAATACACAATTTAATTAAGTTGAGTTTCTGCAGAAGGGCGTCGATTTCTGAGAAGCAGTCAGTTGCTAAAAAGCAAATTTCCCACTTGATCTTTTAGCCTAGTAGCATTTAGACTATTATACATTTGGAATACATAAACAAAATAAAAAATGAGCTTTTTGAAATGCCAATGAAAGATTGTATTTGGCTGCTAAAAACCAGGGAATTGGAAGGTTCCTGAAAGCAGCAGCCATGTGAAGACGAGTGGAGGAACTTTTCTGAAGGCCGCCTCAGGCCTGCGTGGTCTGGACAGTCGACTTCAAAGGGACTATAGCAAATGGGATCCGTTCTCTCGCTGCCACACTCAACGATGGTTTCTTTTCCCATTAAGATATTGAAATGAGGGCCATTGTTCAGTTCAGCTTGGTTAGCACATCATCAGCGTATTACGAAAACGTAATTAATGCACAAAAGGGCAACAAAATATTTAATGTAAAAGTGCATAAGCACTTGAATTTCAATTTGCATTTCGGGCCAGTAAGCATCGTTTTATTTATTTTTTTTAGAGACAGAGAGAAAGTTATAATTTAATTTTCTAATTTCATAAGCAAAAATAAGGATGTACTTTTGATGCATTTGAGAAGACATTTTCAGAATGCAATGTGCATCCAAGTAATTCAGTAAATAAAAACTGTAGTGCAACTTTCCAAAAATGAATCCAATCATTGGGTTCTGTTGCTCCCGATGAATAACCCAACTCTCTTTATTATATACTGTATAGTACATGAATAAAGCAGACATTTTAGTGCCACACAACCTTTTCACTGAACACCCTCACCTGCACACGCTTTTATAAACATAGTCCAAACCTTCCATACCAAATTATAAGGTAGCATTCACAGACAGCTCGGTTTTCCCTACGGAAATTCCCACATAGTCAACTAATTATTATCATTTTAGTGCCTGTAATTGTGGAGGTGTTAGCTAAGAGCTGTCTGTCGCAAGCACTAGCGTGAGGCTCACCAGAAAAAGTACCTGTAACTTAAGAAATGAACAACTTTCCCTACGGGGCCTTGTAGGAGCAGAAGGTGATTCGGGGCTCCACCTGTTTTTACAGCTTAAATGAGTGAGGTGTATAGTAAGTGTGAAAAAAGGTGATGTGAAAAAAAATGAATTATGGGTTAGAAGCATACGATTAAAGGTCTGACGCTAAACAGAAGCACAGCACGGTCTGCAGCTAGACACAGACAATATGGATGCTACTTCTATTGGTGTCTTGAAACAAGCTATTGAAGCCTTGCTGCTTTAAGTCATATTGGCCTTGTCAGTTCATGTTAAACTTTATAGCAATGCTATAAAGCCTCAGGGCTCATGGCATGTCCTTCTCTGAGAGCTAAGCCTGCTTGTAGCTGCTTCAATATCCTAGCTTCTTAGTGGCTTCGGCCAATATCTAGGATGACAATTGCTAATTTCTGCCCTTACTCTTGAATAAACTGTCGTTTGTATTACTTCTTTGTATGAATTGTGATACGTACAGGTAAGATTATCCACTGAAGCAAGGGTGAGACTAAGATATAAACTGTTTTGGGAAGTGTTCATTGTTTGTCTATTGTAATGCTAGCTCAGGGAAGATAACCTATGGAAGTCAGGCAAGATCCAACTCAACAGCACGGGCTTCAAATTGAATATCGAAAGTATAACGTTTTCTAAGAGGGTGCAGATTGGATAGGCCAGGCTACCTTGATTTCCTGAATGTTTGTAGGAATTTATTAATGTTCAGTAACCACTTTATCCTGGTCAGGTTGCTGTGGAACTCCAGAACTCCAGGAAAACACCCTGGATGGGAAAGTAGGAATTCATTTCAATCTGTTTTTGTTGTTGTTGTTGTTGCAAAGCAGCTTTAAAGAAATCTGGGTCTAGATCTCTAATAAACTATCCAAACTAGCCAGAAGAAAGAACTCTTGAGAGGAGCCAAATTCAAAAGGGAACTAAACCTAACAAGAGCGATTTCAATGGATCGTAGACAAATAGAATATAAAGGAAATCCAAGCTGGCCAGTTCACACAAGTGCTTTCCAGACAAGAGCTAATTGGTATGAATTTGTCATCAAGGATACTTTGGCTTCTTGCATGTATGAAAGTCTTGTATTCTCTGACAATATGTGGATAAGTTGCATTTATTAAGTTCCCATTGTTACATGTTTAATCCTCGCTCAGTGAACCCGTGTCCTACAGGAGGCCAGATGGACATCAGGACGATGTTTTTCGAAACACAATTCCAAATTTTCTGCTCATATGCTACATTGGCAAGCGCTAGGCCTGTTGGAATACGTCCTTCACACTAACCCTCTTTTAAAATGATTTTCTCCGTCCAGTCATTCTCCCTCACTCTTTCTCGGCATCTCGGCTTGACAATCTCTCGACTGGCAGTCCATATCCGACATCCCTTAATACTCTTTTATTTTAAAATGGGAAAAACCAGAGAGAGGGGGATAATCACAGCTCTGCTAGAGAGAGGGAAAATTATAAATGGTCTTTAAAAAAAAAAAAAAAAAACTACAGAAGAGCATATTAAAACCCTCGACCACAATTGCTGCTAATTGGTAGATTATCCAGCCTAAGGGGGTGAGGAAGAGGAGGCTCGCCCCCGACACCCTCTTCCTCAGAATGACTGGCTCAAATGTGTGGCTGAAAAGAGCGAGGATTAGCGGTGCCATTGTGGTAGCGCATGACCTTGAGCGTGAGTGAAGTTCCATTTTGGCTCCTCCTCTTCCTTTCCACAATCTCCATCAGCACGTTCTCCAGCACAGTGGGTAATTAAACACTTCGGGAGAGCCAACACGCCCACGCAGCACTCAGTAACTTCACCAGAACGGGCAACGGGCCACGTAACTCAGTGTTCCATCCAAAGACAGTTAGGTAATATTAGCAAAAGTGAATAATGGGCCTGAGAAATGTGGAACTGAAAGGGAATAATGGCACAAAGCAGATGTTTTGTTGAGTTTTGCTAGGGTTTTTTTGTGTGTGTGTGTGTGTGTGTGTTTGTTTTGGAAGGTCCATGCACTTTCCATATGGAAAACAATGAAAACTTGCAGATTACAGTAGATTAATGAGCTGTTAATTAGCAATCAAGAAAATTTGAAATTCTCTTCACTATGATTACGTCATCTTATTTACACCCCAGTGCTGCTGAATACTCCACTCTGATTAGCCAGAATGTGTTGATTATTTCTTTTTATCACAGCAGCTCTGACATATCAGATTTTTAAAAAATGTATAACTGTTGATATGGTGCAGTTTTCTGTTTTCTGGTAAAATTGGGAAATTGCTGCACGATGAGGTATAAAAGACTCAAGGACATGCTGTTATTGGAAAATAATCAACTTCCAGGTGGTGCTGTGTTTTTGCATCATATCCAACCTGTTATTGAATAGTTTCATATAACAACAGACCCCCACGTTTTTAATTCTTTATTTATTGCTCACATTTGTCTAGTAAATCTGCTACATTAAAGAGCAGTCTGTTCAAAAAAAAAAAAACACTTCACTGTAATTTAATTGTGGGCTTATAATTGAATTGTTATTAAATTGCAAGAAAATAAAAACAGTATAAATATAATAATAATTATATAACATATAAGTAAATGTAATTTCTGATTGCTTCGGTTGAACACATTTACCCCGTGTCCTTGCTAATCTTCCCTCTAATGCGCAAGTCTCTCGCTCAGTGAGGCAGGAAGACATTTTTTAGTGCTCTGCTGCTCACCACACCTGGACCAAAGCTGCTTTTCAGCACGTTGGGAAAGTGCACTCTTTCCTCAGTCCTTGGCTTGTGCAGTTTTTCCCAGGCCGAGAGCGAGCCCCATCGCCGAGAGAGATGTTTTTCGGGGCGAGCGGCTTTGGACGAGCGACTACTTTGCATCAAAAAAGGCCTCGGTTTCCGACTGTAACCTGCGAGCTGATCAAAAGGCCGAGGGGGCGTCTTTAGAGGAGCACTGCTTTCTCCCCCCTGCTTTTGACGGGAGAGAGGCTCTCCAGAGGCTGCCGTGGCCTTGGAGGTTAGCTAAACCAAGCCCTTCAGTCTGGGCCGGCTCAATGGAGAGCTTCACTCACGACATAGTCCTCAATGCTTTCACTCAAATAGCATGAGAGCAGCTTTCATGTAACGTGTGTGTGTGTGTGTGTGTGTGTGTGTGTGTGTGTGTGTGTGTGTGTGTAACCTATTTATATGTGTGTGTACTGGAATTCAGCTTGGTTTTTGTGATTGTGGATATAAATATAATGAGCGTCTGAGTTTCTGTGGGTTGAATGTAACAGTGAGTGTATGCTGGAATTCTGTGAGGACGTGCACTACTATGGGACATGTGACAATATAATAAATAATATATCATAATAAATAATATACACTCATGACATCACACGTATTGCAATATCTTGGAATAACTCTAATTGGAAGCAGTCCATTTTAGAGTGTTGTTTCGCCCTTATTTTTAGTGCTAATTCACATTTTGTAGACATTAAAGCCTCATTAAATTTTTTTTTTTTACTGTTTTGCTCACAAACATGTAAAGTACGCTGAGTATCGTGATATATTTTTATATAAATAATATAAGAATATAAAACTGTCATTTTAAACAAGTAAATAAAATTTTAACAGAAGAAAATAATTTTTTACAATTTAAAATAATGAATAATAAATAAATAAATAAATAGTCTTGTTATTTAAATCCATGACTATGACCACTGGAAATTCATAAATTATGTTTTTAAAGAATTTTTTCTTCCTCATACATCTCATTTGCTTTACTGATAAGTACAATAAGTGTGTTCAAGGCAAGAAGAGTTTTAAAAGTAGATAAAATATCTAGAAATAAAATAAAATTTTACACAAATGCTCTCACTGTATGATCTTCTTTTCTTACAGCAAGTAGAGAGAGCACCAGCATGTGGCAATGTGGCTTCACATATTATGTATATCTTTGATCAGGACAGTGTGTGTGTGTGTGTGTGTGTGTGTGTGTGTGTGTGTGTGTGTGTGTGTGTGTGAATGGACCAGTGTCTGTAATTTCTGCTAAAAACTCACCTTGCATATGCGTCAGTATTAAAAGGAATCCTATGAGGACGGTGTGTGTTTATATGTGTTTTGGTGTGTATGTGTGTACTATTCTTCCTCATCCTTTCCCAGCTGCTTTCACTTACGGACTACGGGGCGGAGGTGCACCGCGGGGGGTCACGGGGTCACAGTGTGACCTCATCAAATTAGCCCTAACCGTGCGAGGTGTTTAGCGCGAGTTAACGTGCGTAATCTGAAGAGCAATAAATGCAAATGCAGCGGCCCATATGCCCACTTCAAACACCGCTGCCCTGGAATACCCCTGTAGGCCCTTCCCTACTCTGTGTGTGTGTGTGTGTGTGTGTGTGTGTGTGTGTGTGTGTGTGTGTGTGTGTGTGGGGTATGCTTTTTAAATGACAATGCCTTTCTCCCTAGCTGACCAGGTGCGAAACACACTCTGAGAGAGGGGAAAGAAAGCCGTGTGAGATCTGTTACAAACACATTCACCATGAATATATCGGAGTATCAGAGCTTTAAATCATTTGAAAGAGAAGGAGTGTGTTACGCTATCTCTCTCTCTCTCTCTCTCTCTCTCTCNCTCTCTGTTACTCTCTATCTCTCCATTTCATCTCTCTAAAGAGAAAAAAATGGACCTGTTAAAGGAGAAAAAAACACAGAAAGCATTTGCAAAATGCCCCCACATTAAACAGAGTGAGAGAGAGAGAGGGAGAGAGAGAAACAGGCTGCTGGGGTTGCAGATGATTATGGGTGAAGGCTGATTGGATGCCCTCAGGCTGTGTTGCATGCTGGGACATATGGCAGCTCCTATGTGCTAATAAACACCTGTGGACAGGGTGAGAGAGGGGCCTCCGCCACCTGTGCCCACCTCTGCTACTACTACGCTTTTTCCCTTTTTTATTGCATCCTCACTTCTGTCTTCCTTACCATGCTTTCCTGTTGTTTATCATCTTTTATTCTTTATGTATATATACAGTCCTCGAACAGCCTGACTGGTGATAAACTATAATATAGAGTGAGGAAAAATAAGTATCTAGATCCTTTTGTTTGTGTTATTTAATATACTTCGTGTTCATAAGCATAAACTATATGTTTAAAAAAAAATAAATTGGGAAAAATGTGTTCAGACACCACAAATGGCCAACATTAATGCTCTCACAGCCAACATTAATGCTCTCACAGCCAACATTAATGCTCTCACAGCCAGCATTAATGCTCTCACAGCCAACATTAATGCTCTCACAGCCAGCATTAATGCTCTCACAGCCAACATTAATGCTCTGGAGCCCTTTAGCTTGAGCTTGAGCATTGTGGTTGAATTTTGGCCCATTCCTCTTAGCACATCGTCTTTAATTCCCCGAGGTCATGAGGCTCCCTATACACATCCTCCATAAATTTTCAGTGGGATTCAGGTCAGGAGATCGGCTAGGCCATGAGAGGCCTTCTTGAGTGATTTTGGCCGTATGTTTGGGGTCGTTGTTTTGTTGAAATGTTCACCTTCTCCCCCAGATTCAGTTTGTTGGTTAATGAGACTAAATTCTCCTCTAATGTCCTGGAACACGCTTCATTCCTGTTTCCTTCGATGACGTGTAATGCCCCAGTACCGGTTGTATAAGTACACAGTAGGTATGGTGTTCTTGGGATCGCACACACAACCCTTCTTCTTCCAAATGCAGTTCAGTGCTTATTGTTCTCTGCGTAACTGTTGTTTCTGCTGCTTTCAGGTCGTCCTGCAACTCTTTTCAAGTGACTGCTGGCTTCTCGCTTACCTTCCTTATCGTTAAGGGGACAATTATTAAAGCATTCCATGAACTTTCCACCTGCGTATCATTGAACCTGTTGTACTGACAGAGATGTTTAAGGTCTTTGCTACGTCTCTGTAGCTTTTTCCATGCGAGTGCTGTTTAATAGTGTTGTCCCTGAGAACTTTAGGAAGCTCCTTCACCTTCACCATGATTGCTACTTGTGGCCTGGAATCTTCTTTTACAATGACACCAGGTGCAGTTTGCACTGGAACATATTTGCAGAATATTTTTCCTATTAATTTTGTTTTGTATGCCTATGAAGACACGCTTTCTTGTTCACACACACACACACACACACACACACACACACACACACACACACACACACACGCACACACATCATACTGAGGTTAGTGTTTATTATGGCTATGGCTACATTACACAACATTTTGCAACAACTTTCTTTCTTTCCTTCTTTCTTCCATTCTTTCTTTCTTCCTTTCTTTCTTTAGCACTAGCGGTAAGGGGGCATTGCGGCATTCTAGTCTTGCTCCTGTCACTCAGACTGGCCCTGATTAAATTTGTTGAAGATGTCAAAGCACTTCGAGAAGACTCATGCTATACCCGACTTTAATTATTCTGAAAATCAGGGCTCTTTTATCAACCAGAGCCTGCCTTTCTCCCTTATTTATTCATTATTTACTGATTTATCCCTGTTTGTTTATCCTGTATTTAGTTGCTTGTTCATGTATCTTTTTTTCTTTCCTGAACTTGATTTTTAAACCTCTCGCATGTTGTTCACATCACTGAAAGTAAATCTTCCTTTTTTTTTATCCTATGTAACAGGGAACTAATACTTTTGGATCATAAGGGCCAATTTAAAAGACTCTAAATCACTTCATTGTGTGTTCATAAAGCTGAATTGGGCGTAGCGGAGCGGGCGAGGATGCCCGCTCTGGCCCATGATGCAGTGCGGTGGCCAGAAAGCACATGTTGGTATGTGTGAGAAATGGCCCGATGTCTCCGTGCCCGGCCTGAAGCACGCAGCCGTGCTCTCTTTGACTTTATTAGTGCCTTTACTGTGGGTCCAGTCTGCAAAACCACATTACAAGTGGCACCCTTTAGAAAGTATGTAGGCCTGTAATCTCTGGAAAATATCGCTTTAGCACCATGAGTGATGCCCTGGTGCTTTTTTTTTTTTTAGCTCCAAGATGGGGCCTGATAATCAAGCAAAAAATAATTTATTGGATTTCATTTTCAAAAACATCTGGTCCTCATTTGAAGACTCATGTGGCCCCGTTGGACATTCCGCGTGTTTCAGTGCAGCTCTCACCACACGTGAGTCCGTCTGTGCGGGGAAATGAAGTTCACAGTTCTGTAACGCTGTCAGAACGAGCAAATTGAGTATAATCACTGGGTTGGTGATGCCTGCGGTGTAGAAGCAATATCAAAAAATAACGTTGGTGTTTCTTTTTCAAAGCTCAGATTGAGTGTAAAATAATTCGAGATTAAATTAAGTCTAGTTTATAACGGACTAAACTGAAATGTCAGTGAACTGGATTTATGCTCTGTGTGTATAATGATCCCTTTTTAATAATATAATATAATATAATATAATATAATATAATATAATATAATATAATATAATATAATATTTTATTCAAGTATTTTATAAAATAGTATTAGATAGTAAATTCAGATACCTAATAAACTGGTCGCTTGTTTTGTGTGTGTGTGTGTGTGTGTGTGTGTGTGTGTGTGAGAGAGAGAGAGAGAGAGAGAGAGATAGGATTCCTGTTAGTTTTCCTGAAGTTTTCATCTTATTACATTTTATTGTAAAAAAAAAAAAATACAGCCAAAGTTAATATGAATACAAATATAATAAAAATTAAAATAAAAAAAATAAAATAAAATAAATAAAATAAAAGCAGAAATTTCACACCAAATGTAACCTAATAAATACACATTTAATGTCCAGTCCTAATTACAGTGTATTATATTCCTGTACATTTTAATTAGAAATTACAAAGTACAAATAATATACAACTTTTTATTTCCTATTAAACAAGACGTCAAAAAAGTTTCCACTTTTTTATCGAGCTTTAAATTAAAAGAATTACCAGATGCCAGAAAAACTTAGAATGGTACATTAACATGCCATGTGATGTTATATTATTCCACTTGCTTTTTACGTTAATGTTTTATTATGAAAAGTAAAACTAATTAAAAGTTTTATTCTCTCCATTTATTATATTTTTTCCTTTTTGTGTCAGCGTTTTGATAATGAAGCACATTTTTATTACTGTTGGCATCAGTTTTGTTTTTTAGCTCTGAATGAAAATTGCTTTTAAATATTCTTTGATTTCATTACAAATGTCCTGCATGTAATTGAACAATTAATCGATATCATCAGTCTGAGACTCTTCCATATGTTATTCGCTGCCCCGGAGCAATATATCTGGAAAGAAGTTTAATAAGAAACGTACTGACGTACGTACTTTGTACGTAATGAAATTACTCCAGATAAATTGAATAAAATAATATTCATTTGAATGAAAACGAGTAGATTCTTGAAGCTTTGGAAAGGCTGTAGGAATTTATTCATTGTGTGCTTTAGCTCATTAGAATTAGAAATGCACGATAAACATGTTGTTTCCTTGCGGATGTAGCTGTAACTCAGTGGTTAGAGAACTAATTAAGTTCACAAAAAGACCTGGTCAAGAGTTACGAACTCTTCAAGAGCTGCATTCAGATCCTCACGTNGGCACTTTCGCCGTGCTCGCTACAGAGGATAATGAAGTGGGAAATGAATCATATACCTCAATACGGCAACCATGTAAAAAAATAAGCCTTGAGACGTCCACTTAAGAGCGGCTGTGTGGCTTAAAAAAAAGAAAACGGAGCTTCGCCGCATCACGTCATGGTGTAACTCTTTTGCAGTGCCACCTATCCGAAGGCTAAACGCTCCCAACCTCTAATCCTTTTCCTCGTCCTCTGTTCTCCAACGAGGACCTTTTGACCCATTCAAAGAGCCACTGCCCTTTGATACTGAGTACATGTCGGAAAAGTGGGCACCCCCCCCCAACTCCCCGCCATCGCTTCTTCCTTGTCTAATAAATAGCTTCAGATGTAAAGCAAAGAGATCGGCTCTTGAGGGCGAGTGCGGGAGAATGAGATCAAGCTTCCTGAAAAGCAGGACCACTTCAGGAACTAGCTGCTCGGACAATATGAGTAGGATGGAACACCGATCGGTTGAAGTGGCGCTCCATTCAGAGGCGCAACAAGTGACAAAAGGGGTTGAATGTGAGAGTAACCTGCTGTTTGGATAAATAAAGCTACTCTATCATCTCTTATAATTGCCCGGGGCCCTTTTCTCCTCTCCTCTGTCTCAGCACCCCTATTGTCCAGCGGCAAGGCCTGTCTGGCCCCCTGAGATCCTCCTAATTGCTGACAGATTTGATTTCTCAGTGACGGCGGGAGCTCTGGTCATGGCCTTTACATCCAATAATTGCTTTCTCTTGTCCCCCTTGCTCTCTCCTCCCCTTCCCTTCCTTTCTCTTCCCTTCCCTCCATCACTCTTGTCAACCCTCCCAACCCCCTGCAACTCTTCTCCCAAAATGGAATTCCCCCTCTCCCAGCTCCGCTTTAATGGTTTCCTTCTATGCTAATAAATCCTCGCCATTTAAATCACATTTAGAGATGTTTAGAATAACTGATTCCAATTACCCCCGTGGCCTGGCACCGCCACGGGAGCAGAGAGATAACGAGGAACTGAGAGAAACCCGGTTCAGGATGACGGCACGGTTGTGAAAAGGTGGCCAGGATGGAGTCTCCTGAAAACAAAAGTTTTCAAAACCTAGCGTGCTGTTTCTCTTATAGCATAGCAACTCCACACGGTTCTCCTTAGCCATTGTTGTGGAACGTCCCAGACACAAGTTAGTTCCTGATATCATTTACTTTAACAGTTGTAAACACTCGTTCCTTCACCAGTCTGTCTATTTTTTTTACCCAAAAAAGCAAACTCCTCTGTCCTGAAAACTTTCCAATGAGGGAAATCTAATTGACTGTTACAAAGCGCTGACACTGGAGACTCCTTCCATAAAGTCTCTGTACAGCTTTCTAGGTTAAATAACAATACATTCTGTAAATCTCTTTATCATTAGACATCCATACAAGTTACTATAGAAACAATGACATATTACAATGAGCGCATTTATATATAGATGTGCTTCTCAGCCAGAGCCAATGTCAGAGCTGCTGTTATAGAAAATGAATTAATGAAATTGAATAAATTTTACTTTTGCATCAACGTGTGACTCCATTTAACATCTCATGCTTGCAATACTTTTTTTCCTAAACCCTGTAAACTGTTACTTTTTCTGAAAAATGTACATTTCAGTCATACATTTAGCTGAACACTCATTGAGCACGATGAAATATTTGGAATAGTCCACAAGTCACATGTTCAACAGGAAGTTGCATCATCCAAAATTCCTGAAGATCCCCGAAAAGTAAGTTCTCTCTCATTCTGTCTCCTTTAGTTTCAACCCTGTTACATACATTTTAGATTGAAAGTAAGTGAATAATTTAAAATAGAAACACATTTAAAGCAAATCATTAATGTTCCTAATGTCCTCTTGCCATTAGCATGGATGCTAGCTTCTGAGGAACATTGTGAGTATTTGTTAATTGTATGCTAAAATACTCCTCACTGTTACTCATTTAAGAGCAAAATGCAGCCTGTCAGCAAAGAAATTGAAAGTAAGTGAATAATTTAAAATAGAAACACATTTAAAGCAAATCATTAATGTTCCTAATGTCCTCTGCCATTAGCATGGATGCTAGCTTCTGAGTAACATTGGGAGTATTTGCTAATTGTATGCTAAAATATTCCTCACTGTTACTCATTTAAGAGCAAAATGCAGCCTGTCAGCAAAGAAACCTTGCCAAAAAAATGTTTTTGCTTGAACTGGCAAAAATAATAATAATAATAATTTCAAAATTTGAACAACAATGTATATTAACTTCATTTACATTTTCCTACACAACAGAGTCTTAACGTAGCGCAATTAGCAAATTGAAAACCTACATGGCTTATTCTTCACTACAAAGAGTTACCCACTAATAAAAGTCCTTGTTCTAGCCTCCTCCTCACACACACACACACACACACACACACGCACGCAGTGTTCGCTTCCCTTTGGGAAAGCTAGAGGGCTCACTTGAAAAAAGAGCCACGATCACTCCAGCAAACATTAAAAGCCTAATTATCCCAGGAACAAAAGTGCCAGTTTATTTTAACACACTTAACACAATTAGTCATAAACTGCATTCTGAGTTGCTAATCCAAGCTAGCACATCATTCTCTGCCAATTATTCATACTTTCATCGTTTCCCATGCCTGCAGTATTCACAGTTTCAAAGCAATTTGTCTTTTTCTTTTGCCGGGTGTCAGCTGGAGGAACGTTAACCACGCCACCTACACGCTGCACAGATTAGCCGCTCAGCATCGACCTGCTGCACCACTCAGCCAAGTGCTCGCCTTAATGTATACCACTTCTTTTTGTCTCGTACGCCCGTAAGTGGTTCTGTGCTACGTTCACTGTCAGTATCGCTCTAATCCTTTCGCTGAGTGGGTGGAATAATAAAATGATTAGTAGAATATTAAAATATTGAATGTTCCCTGGCTTTTCTATTCACACAGCCAGCATGTGAAGCGTTCACAGACAGAGGAGGACGCTCCGAATTGGTTTGACAGCAAGCACTGAATGTTTGAAAGGAATTCAAATGGATTCTGTCAACATGTGACCTTAACAACTGTTGACTTATTGCTCTACAATCCTCACATTCGCATTCATACATTCACACACACTCATGAATCCGCGAGGATGTCGGCAAATATGTCCGACTGTCCGGCGTACGCAGAAAAAATAACCTCTGCGCTTGTTTGTTTGTGTGCGTGTGTGTGTGTGTGCATATAATCCATCTAATATAAAATGAACCCTACTGAGTAATATATTCCACAACAGCATTTAATACGTACATATCTGTTACATTTGGATGCTTTCTCAGGACTACGTTTTCAGCCTGCCGCTTAAAGGTCACTTTGTCAATCAAAAATGTCCAAGGATAAAGGCGTAATGTCATCTACGTAACCTTTAGTCAAAAAAGAAACCTTGACAATATCACAGTTTCCAACCAGAAAAAGGAAAGATGCCCTTTTGTGCAGCCATGAGACCAAAACACATAACACGTGATTACAATTAGGCCGCGTTCGACGGTTTCCTGACATCATGCGATGTCACTTCCCATCTGTCGAGGTTACAAACTGCTTCCACGACGAGAGTGCAAGAGGCAAAGCGCGTAATCCAGAGCACAGATCCATCAGCAGGAACATCTGGTAAGCGCATTTGGGTTCCTCTGCTCAGATAGGACCAAGGGCCTTTTTTTTTCCTCCAACACGTCTTGTAGAAGAGTGATGGTGACAGTAAAGCAAAGCTCCGGCTCGCTGACCCCTCAGTGCTCAGACCTCTGGGACACCTGCATCGAGTGGACTTTTATTGCTGGAGTGCTAATAGTCGTAATGTCCTGCAGGGCTGAAGAGCAGCAGAACAACGCCTCGCTCTGTGTTCGCCAGCGACCCGTTTTAAATGTTTGTTTAACGTAATAAACCATAATAAAGCCTGAGACGTTAAACGGATATGCACATTAATGCAAAAAAAAGTGTAGCTATGGTGGGCTTGGCCAGGCTAAATTCTGGTTTATAAGTCTGTTTTAAAATCTCTTACCTTGTATTCATGGTTTAAGTTCTTCATCGCTAATAGATGTTGTTTACGTTTCATATTAACACTGAAAGATAGCAAAGAATAATAAATCGAGCGCTCTTAGAAGAAGAGCTTCCACGTAGCATCCCAAGCGACTCTTCAATTTCGGATCCAAAGTCAATACGTTGAGTAAGAATACATGACTAGCATTAAGAAGCCATCCGCTTCAGCATTAATACACTATTAGGAACCTGACTAATGAGTAATATAATGTTAATATAATTAATGTGTTTGTGGTGGTTCATTGGGAGAAACTCAGAAATGGTCCGTTCCAATATTTTACCCCAGAGACTAGTTCATTATCAACATTTAGCAACATGCTGCTGATTAATTTATGCTAATTTGGACTTGTGTTTAATCGTGAATTGGCTAAATATTAGTTAATACAGGTGTATTTTGTTCAAATTGAAACGAAATTTCATTAATTGACTCAATTTATTCCATTTGATTAATACATTTGTCAGTGTGTTCCTTTATAAATGATGAATTATTTACATCCTATACTTTGTTCCAGTAGAAGAAGAATGCACACACATAATAGAAGCGTGTGTGTGTGTGTGTGTGTGTGTGTGTGTGTGTGTGTGTGTGTGTGTGGGGAAAGAAGGTCGAGTCGACTCTTATCAGCCCAACACACCCCTGTAAGGAAGCACGTTGAGCCCCAGGCTCGTGAACTTTGGCACCCGGTGCTCATAAAGGGCATCAGTTTAGCTAAACGCCGCCACTACAATGCGTATCGCTCCATCGTTTCTATCCAGGGAAGAAGCATGGCACTGACATTCTTCACGTTTAACATTTCGATGATATGATTTGGATGGACAGACATCATCCTCCGCCACGACGGTGTCACATGTCTACATTTATTTTATTTATTTATTTATATTTTTTTTTGCACTCCATTCAGGCTCAGGTTTCTGCTTCACTCAGCCGTATGTGATAAACTGTACACCAGAGAAATAGATAAGCAGAGATATTAATAGCTATAAAGCTGGATATCAGTGGTGCACAAGGGTGAGTTATATATGTAGATGCAGGATTCGTGTTTTCACAATGAAGATACAATGAAGAATGATGATACAAAAGACGAAGAAAGAGTGTATAGATTCCTTGGCTGCTTTTTAACCATTTACTGCTAACTTTAGCTGTGATTTTAAGTAATTGGCGCTAAATCTGAACATCTGAGGTAGTAATAAAATAGAAAATAACCAATGACGAGTTAAACCAAAGCCGAGCACCTGAAGTGCTTTCAATGTTTTTATCTACTAATGAACAATGTACTTTTTATCCGTTTCGAAGTACAAAAAAAATGCTGTGGAAGTCTTTTCTTTTATTCTCTCTTGTGAAGCTAATGAGACAAAAACAAAACCCAAGCACACAGCACGTCATGTGACTGATAAACCTCAAAATGCAAATGATAATATATTTTTTTAATGAAATACTAAACTGAGTTGTGAACAGTTTTAGCATTTTATAATCTTAGCCAGCATAATACTGCTGCAGGAAAGCATACACGCTTCTGAGAAATCTATATTAGCAACCGTAGCATCTTTTGCTCGTATTTATTTACGTCTACGTGCAAGTAGTTTAAGATTATTTTCTTTGAATAAAACAGAAACGCATCCTCTGTCAGCTATTCCTCACAGCTTTCCACGTGGGTGTCTATTCTCTGTTTATGTGATTACCTCCAGGGACGTCTGTTTATATTTACGCGACGTGTTTATTTCATTTATTGGCTCAATAGGAGCTGTTTACATCTTAAACGGATATGGCGTTATCGGTGAAAGGAGACATGAAAGCAGTGCGGCGTTTAGTGGAGTGTTCAGCTTTGCCGTGGCTGCTAATAGGCTTTCTCAGGCCCGCGTCTGCACTTTGAAGCCGAGCTGACTTAATGATCCCGCGGCGCACGCTGCCATGAGTCTGCTTCTCACACATTTTTAAACACTTCATCACTCTGGATGTATAGCCGCTTTTCCTCCAACACTTTCCCCTGGCATGTAATACGGCTTAAGACTGTCGCCGGTATGCAAATACACCGCCGAAATCACTCGGAAATGGAGCTGTGGGGCCACTTCGTTCCTCTCTTCGGCCTATGTGCAGCGGAATAATAATAATACACTCCGAAGATCCTGATGAACAAAAACCAGAAAATAAAACAAATGACAAAGTTATTTGACTTCTCAGAAATTCGCTTTGGTGTTCTGGTGTGTTTTTTGCTTTGACAGTAAGTAAGAATTACAAGAGAATAAACAAGTAAGAAATATAAATATAAATGTGTTAAATTAGTGTATTAGTTATATGGTGTAGATGCTTTAAAATGACATTATGTGCATTTTTTAAAGATGTGTATTTAATGTGTGTGTGTGTGTGTGTGTGTGTGTGTGTGTGTGTGTGTGTGTGTGTGTGTGTGTGTGTGTGTGAGGCCTGTTCTCATTAGCTGGCTTTTCAAAACCTTGCTAGTTTATCGGCTGAGATTAAATTACAGCTTGGGTGTGTAAATATGTTTCACGTACTATGGAAGCATGTTACGAGGTAACCATGGCAACTAACATAAATATAGTTGGAGCTCGGGTTATATCTTACTTATTATGGGATTGTTTTGTTTTTTTGCCACAAGGTCGCTGTTCTTCAGGAACCAAAAAAAAAAAAAAAAAAAAAAACGATTCACACAATATGGTTGAACATCATTCATTCATTTATTTATTTATTTATTTATTTATTTATTTATTTATCACAGTGAGTCTCATGCATATTTCTATCATGATCTGGAACAGAAAAAAAATACGAAATTTAATTTTTATTTCTCTTACACCACAGCAATTTACCGCCAATTACATTTTTTTAATTTGAAAGAACAGAACTGTTTATCTGTTTATATTTGCGTGTAATGTCGTTGGCTGATAAGTTAGTTTCTGTAATCTCTTATGTTATAGCAGCTATATGATCTTTTATATGATTTGTTAAGCCATGTATCTATGGTACAGGATGCTATTTTAAGTAAACCTCTATGCCAAATAATACGTAAAAATCATTAAGCAGTACATAAGAAATTCCCCTGGAGAATTGATTATCGACAAAGTATCTCTAATACATGTATACTGACTTGGCTTTATTTATGGATTTGATTAACAAGACACAGAAGCACAAGTGAAGACTCTGTGGTTGATCCTGCTGGTATGCAGAGATGCTAGAGGGCACCAGTCCATAAAAAACGAGTATATTTAAGACGGACGGCACAACCAAGACACAAATTATACATTGTAAAGTTCCAGAGGAATGCTGTAGCCTGTAAAATGTGCTGTAAAATCAGGCTTGTCTGTTTGTGTGGAAGTCAGGGCAGGGGTGGGATGTGGGGTGTGAGTGAAACCCTCCCTGCTCTCACTGTACGCCATCAGGTGCCGGAAGCTTCTCAAGAGCACACGGTGAGTTAACTCTTAAACTACAGGGTGTCCCAAAAGTCTCCACACTTACGGGAGATTAACACTTTTTCATACTTAGTTCACATTATATATGTTTTTCAGATAGCCTTAAAGAAAGCCTTTGACAGAAGAAGAACGTACGGAAATCATTTTCATGGCTGCATCAGGAAGCAAGGTTGCGACGGAAACTACTTTAACAGGAAACACGGCAACCACGTCACACACTACACTGTTGCCAAACTTGCTAACCAATTCAAAAAGACTGGAAGTAGTTGTGGACAACATCCCCTGACGAAGGCACAGTGTGGCGCTGGCAAACACACTTCCCCGTGTCTGGAGACTTTTGGGACACGCTGTAGCACAGTCGATTCTGCAGTCGTGGATCTTTGTCACGCAGCTTTATCCTGCCATCGAGTGTGATAAGGTGGCATATCTGCGTTCCTGTCATGTAAGCTGTTTAAGTCGAGTGTGATAAAGGGATATATTTGCATTTGTGCATTCATCAGTGGAGCCCAAAGAAATCATATCAGCAAATGAGACAGTATAAAAAACAGATCAAGTCAGAGAAATACTCTATGCTGATGAGCTATTTTAAAAATAAGAGCAGACAGCTGAGAAGAGTTCTCTCTTGGATTGATTTTGCCGTCCCAGCTGCCACTCACTGAGGGTGTACTGGTCTATATGAGGGTTGTCAACTGGAGAAAAACAGTCCAGCACCACACACAGAGAAAAATTCATCAGTGACTATAGTTTTTTAACCATCACGGCTTCTGTAGCAGACCCTGTCTTCCTGCCAGTCACGTGCAAGACATATCCACTTCAGATTTATGTGTCTAATATGTTTATAGCCGTGATCTAAACACTAATGGTTAAGCATTAAAAGGTACAGTGCCTTGCATTAGTATTAACCCCAGTATTGAACTATTCTACTTTTTGTACTGTTGCAAAACATATATGTTGTGATTGCATAAGTATGTGAAACCCCCCAAATTAGTTCTAGCGCAACCATCACAAGTCCTCCTTCCTTTCCTCAGAGTTTGTTGGAGAACTTTCATAAACAGACATCATCATGAAGACTAAAGAGATTAACAAATACAGGGCGAAGCTTCTGTATCGTTTAAGATTAGGTTAGAAACAAAATATCCCAAACTATAAAAGCATAAAATCCATTAGTAAAGAATGGAAAGAATACAGCACAACCTTTTTTTTTTAAGGAAAAAAGTCACTGACTGGGTAAAGAGGGGATTAGTCTGAGAAGCAACCAAGAAGCTAGTGGTAACATGCAAAGTGATGCTACCACCACCATGCTTCACAATTGTGTCATTTAGAAAACTTCAATATTATTGGCTGTTTTTGTGTAGATTCATGACGTAATCCTAATGAAGTCCATTTCAGTTCCACATTGCAACAGTACAAAGTGTGTTAATTAATTAAATAAAATACTTAATTACTAAATTAATTAGTTGACTCATCCAGACCTTTGTAAGCAAGGAATTACCCCTGATCTATATCATGTTAGTCGTATGAAACAGGAGGAGATGGAATTGTTTCCAAATTGCATATTAGTGTATATTTTTTACTACTGATAATAATATATCTAGTCTAGTTAGGAAGGTAGGTTAGTTAGTCAGCTGATCCTAGCACGGGTTGGTAAGAGAGTTGTTATGGTTACCGTGTGTGTAACGTTTCAGCACAAAACACGCTCCAACTAGCACTTTTTCTGAAAAAAAGAAAAAAAAGCTCCATCAGTAAGCCTTTACTACTTTCCACTGCTGCCCATGTCACATTAGTACATAATCAGGATCCATAAACCTCTAATGGTTCCCTTTTCATTTCTAGGCGTCCTCGATCACAAGAACATTAAAGCCGTCTCTCCTCTGCTTTCATTCATTCATTCCCGGATCTTTTCTTTCTTTTTCTTTTCCTCTGGGCACATTAGCATGCATGCATCTGAACACAGCATACCTCCACTGAACAGTTACAGAGACAGAGATGAAGAGAGAGAGAGGGAGAGAGAGAGAGGGAGGGAGAGAGGGAGAGAGAGGGAGAGAGAGAGGGAGGGAGAGGGAGAGAGGGAGAGAGAGCACCGCAGGGCACACACATGTGGGTCTTTCCCTTCTCACATGCTGAGATAGACAGAGATTTCCTTTAAACTGCACACACAGACACCTGTCCCGTCTCACCCCACCTCTGAAGGAAGAGTTCAGCTCAGTGCTGTCAATCTTTCAGCATCTCAACATGTGGCACAAGCAAACTACTCAGTGACGCATAGAGATAAAACGCACACGGGTCTGGACTCGTACGCAGCCTATAAAAATGAGATGTGGGCTTCAGGAGACCGTCTCGCGGCTGGTTCTAGACAACACACTATCCTATTTTTATAGAAAGATGAAAAGCGGCCTGTGTGTAATTATATAATGGTGAAATTTGGATATTTTCTACAGATTTTCCTGAACTAAAGTTTTCTTTTGCACATATCTCAAAAGCAAATAAACTTTTATCTTAAATTCTACTTAATCCCAAATGTGAAAAAGACTGAACATTGCATTTACGGGTTTCTTTCCGACTGCGACAAGGTTTCAGACATTTTTATGCAGATTGACTGTTTTTGCCACCGCGTAATGTTTATAATCTTTACAAAAAGCCGAAGATTAAAAAGTGAATAAACCATTTTTCATGTTGTTTTGGTGAAATACTGTATATTTATTACTTTAAACTGTATATTTATACTGTGTATTTCTAGTTAAAGTTGAAGGTGTCAAAGTATGTTAGGCAGAAAACTCCAATTTTGGTCCAACCCCAAAAAAAGTTTTATTCTCTCTTTAGGCTGTTTAGATCCAATTCCCATTCAACGGAGTGGAACACCAGCGACAGACTGGAAGACCAGTCTAATGGTCTGAGAGTTGGACTTGTAACCTGAAGGTGGTGGGTTCGAGTCTCGGGTCCGGCAGGGATTGTAGGTGGGNCGCCACAGCTAAAATGGCTGCCCACTGCTCCGGGTGTGTGTTTACGGGTGTGTGTGTGTTCACTACTGTGTGTGTGCGCTTGGATGGGTTAAATGCAGAGCACAAATTGGCCACAAAGTCCCTTCACTTCACTTCAATAGTCAAGCCTTAACCATTTCATGATGACGGCACCTTATATACAGTAGATACGGTCAAATCCTCCTGACGTTGTACAGGGAAACTTGCAAGACGGAGTCTGTTTATGATAACTGGTCATCCAGTATTCTATCAAGTGTTTGAAGCGCCAAGATCCAAGTACGAACCCGCCCAAAGACCATCCTTCCTGTCCGACTAAACTCCAGTAGTTGTATTGATGAACCTTTACTTTAGAAAAATCGAAAGGAAAATCTCTCAAGATGTCAAGAAATGTTGCAAATGATACATGGGTTCTAACAATACTTGACAGCCTTTATTTCCGAGAGCTCATGGTGTCATGGTCTTATTCCCTGCAGCCAAGATCTGATATGAACTCATTTATCATTGATTACGCAATTGACCACTTAAACCTAAAATAGTCAATCAGCCAGGGGTCTGGTGTTTGCTTGGTTAGTTTTGCTGGATCTAGGAGGCAAACGGAGCTCACGACGAGCTCATCAATAAATCAGAAGTCATGAGACGTTCCACATAAATGTTCATCCACATGCTCCAGACAACACTGTTAAGCTGCATTGTCATTCATTTATCGTCTGGTCAGGGATGCACTGGCGCCACTAGCAAAACACATTTTCAGTTTCTGCTTATGCTTATGAAAGCATATGACAAGAAAGAAAAATGTTGCAGGGAGGTATATGTGGATGTTCAAGCCTGGTCAAGCTCTTCCAGTCACAAAGACAGAGCCATAACCGCTGAACAATGAGTGAGCGAGGAAGCGGATCCGCCGCCTCGCTGCTGCTCTGTATGCTAGTGAGGACATGCAGGAGTGGGATACAACAAACACATTAAACAAATGAGAGTGATTAAAACAGCTGGATCCACAAATTGCATGACCAATCCGGGCAATTATAGAGCCAACACGTGCAATCATGGCAAATGAGATACACCCACTTTGGCAGCGCTCAGATGTTGCATTAATTTCAGCCGTCTGCAGGCAATTTATAGCACATTAAATTAGCAGGCGAGTCCCCTGTGTCCTCCGTGCTGTGGAGTGGCTGTCATCAGGTTGACTCTGTCTTCTCATAATGGGCTCGATTTTTTTGATTGTAATTCCAAGTATTTTCCAGTAATCTGATCAAATCCAAAGCTCTGTATGGCGGTTGCTTGTTAGATATCATCGTGCTCTATTTATTATAATGGCTGAAGTTTGCTTCTTTAGTTTCAGTTATGAGGTTGCTGACATATTATGGAAGCCCATCTCACCAAAAAGCTTTTCTGTAAATATTTGCCTCAAACTGCGTCCAACTCCTGTGGGTTAGGGCAGACTGTGCCTTAGTGTACTCTCTAAACATGAACAAAACCTCACAATTTCGCTGAACGCTGTAATGGAAAGGAAGTTAAACAACCGGAATTTTCAATTAGCACCAACAGTGTTACTGGGATTGGCTCCGGATCCATGAAAACCCTGGCCAGGAAAAAAAAATGCTAGCCAGAGATGAATGATTGGCAGCTTTGTATAGTATGTATAGTATACAGTATGTACAGCTAGGTATAGTAACACCAAGGCTGGAGCAAGAAAGAAAGAAGAAATTGTTCATGATGTCAGAACGAAAAATAATGACAGAAATGACGCAAAGGTTACAGGTCAGACGCCCAGTGCGCATTCCCAGCATGCCATTTTCTGTTGGTTTCGTGTTTTGTCTTGACCAGGAAAAACTTAGGAAAGAGTAGTGAGGGAAAACGCTAGTGTCGGCAAAACAAACAACGTTTATCAGAGTGGCGCGTGTTTGTGTAGGCGGGGGAAATATATGAACCAATAATATCATGCTGTTTCATCTCCAGCTCCAGTATAGTCGTAGATTATATGACTGGACTGAATATCCTTTTTCACTGATAAATGTGTCACATTACCGTGAATGAGCCTAAGTTCAACAGAAATTATAATGTTGACTATTTTACTTTGTAAAAAGGGAACACGAAAGCGTCACGCATGTTTTTTAAAACAAAATAAAGATGTGAAAAAGACATTCTTGTCCAGTTTAATGGTGCGTCAAGATTCTGGCCAGAGTGAACATATTTTATGTAATGAAATTCAACTGTACTCAGATAGAAACTTAATAAGAGGGGCTTTGCGTAAGTATTTACCCATTTTGGAAAAATATTGACAGTTCAAGGGGGGGTGAATAGTTATGCAAGGCACTGTAAACCAAAAAGACATCTACTGAGGGGCCAAATCAAGTCCAATCAGAGCCAAGCAGACGTTTTGTTCCTTTGTTTATGGGGAAATCTTAAATTTAGGGTAAGGTTTTAATGATTATGCTTATGTGCTCGGCTTATGAACATGAACAAAAAAATTAAGCCTATAAATTAAATTTATGTCTTTATTGCAGAGATTTGGTGCAAAATGGGATTTTGGTTTATACTCGCACCTACACACACCTGCCATTAGGAGGATCCTCAAACAGGTGAAGGAATCTATAAACAAACTTTATATATATGATGTTATATTATACATTTTTTTACAGTTGTATTGCTGTATTAGCTGAGGAGACTGTCTTGGTCAGCGAGACATCCGTTGCTAAGTAGTGATCAGAACATGTGGGTTAAGTAATATTCAAATAAAACATCAAACTTGTGCTCCAGACGACTCACCTTTCAGGAGCCACTCGCACATCTGCAGCTCCATATATCAGCGAGGCCTGTGCATTCCACCGAGCCTGAACTCTGTGTGATTTGTGTGCTTCCCTCCTTCTTCTTCGTCCTTTTTTCCCCTTTTTAATTACATTTTCATCTGAGATCTAAACGGCTAAAAAGCGCCGCCTCTTAAATCAATCTCGCGGCCCCGGGACGTTACGGCTGTATCCCATCTCTCTCTGCGGCACTCTCGCTGCGCGCTTGGACGGCGGATATATTGTCCCGTGCTAACAGATGGGCCAATCTTGCAGCCAGAGATGCATAAAAGTGTTTAATAAATGTAATACAACCTATGTAGTTTGGAAGGAACTGATGTAAAGCAGAACCAGGTGTGTGAGCGAGGATGTTGCAGCCGCACAGGTTCCTGTTGTATATTGGACACTTTATGAGGATCCGACATCATTTCTTCGGAAAGTGGACTGCAGCCATACGTTAGATATGACGATCTTTTTTTCTTTCTACGCTCACACATTGGCAGGGAACAATAAAAGGAAGCAGCTGAGGTTGGAATGTGGGGTCTTTGTATGGTTTTTATCCCACTCCAGAGGTAGAGAAACACATTGCAGTCTTCAAAAGGTGGTACATGAAAATGTTTGACAAATTGTCAAATTAGGGATAAGGGTCATGACCCTGTGTGCAGTTTGCTCATAGCTACGAAGCTGTTTCACTTTCTTAAACCTAAAAATAGTCGTGATGTAAGAGAGCAGTAGGCTGTATTGGGGCAAGATTCTGTCTGAATAACCCAAGCCTGGAACCGGAGCTGTACAGCTTGATGAAAAATTCAGTTTACGCAATTTTCCACTTATCCAAAATGCAGTCAAGCAGCCAAGGCACATTGTTTTCTACTTGAGCTACAAGGCTAATGTAGCTAGCGAGTAATGAAAGTCTAATAATTAACACATTACAAAAACTAATCATTGAATCAAGGATGTAGTTTTCTGTAAGAAGACATTTGTTTACCATTTTTGGAAGGAGTCTCCAGTGTCAGTGCTTTGTAACAGTGAGTAGGATGGAAATTTCATCACACTTTGATGCCATTCACCATACGCAAATTGTATTTCCATTGTGGATCTTTTCATATCCTACAATTCAATCTAAATCATATCCTTCATTCTAACCCTCCGTGCTATTTCCTAATTTCATCCCATTTCACCCCTTGTAAAAGTCCGAGCAGCAGTTCCTCGGAAGAGAAAGAAGATTCATTTTCACTGCTGCTTTGTCCCTGATGTTGTTTTTTCTCTTTTGCCCTCAACTTATGACCTGAAGACTTAGCGTCATGCTATGCTTTTCTCAAAAGTTGTACACACACAACCTGTAAGTTTTTCAACTTTTTGAAGTTCCACTGCGACCTATTTTTTTAAAAGCAGCCACTTCCCTTAGGACTACATGTAAAACGTGCGCTGGCAGTTGAGGAAAATTGCATAATGTGAAAGCGGTCTAATATACACTTTCTTGCCAAAAGTTTTGGGACACCCCAAATCATTGAATTCAGGTGTTCCAATCACTTCCATGGCCACAGGTGTATAAAATCAAGCACCTAGGCATGCACCTAGGCGTCCATTCATGAAATTTCATGAAATATTACACAGTCAACTGTTAGTGGTATTATAACAAACTGGAAAGAATTGGAAACAACAGCAACTCAGCCATGAAGTGGTAGGCCGTGTAAAATCACAGAGCGGGGTCAGCGCATGCTGAGGCACATAGTGCACAGAAGTCGCCAATTTTCTGCAGAGTCGATAGCTACAGACCTCCAAACTTCATGTGGCCTTCAGATTAGCTCAAGAACAGTGCATAGAGAGCTTCATGGAATGGGTTTCCATGGCC
>CM074947.1:28048213-28061780 GCA_037577455.1 Pangasius macronema | reverse complement strand
TGAAAAACCTTCCCAGAAGAGTTGAAGCTGTTAAAGCTGCAAAGGGTGGACCGACATCATATTAAACCCTACGGCTTAAGAAAGGGATGTCATTAAAGTTCATGTGCATGTAAAGGCAGACGTCCCAAAACTTTTGGCAATATAGAGTACTTTAAGATGAATGACTGAATAAAAATGTCAGAGATTTTTACAGGATTTACAGAAATGATTTTGGGTGAGATAGACTTCCATTACTTAATGTAAGCGAGACTTGACTAGATCTTGTTCCAGTCCAAATATAAAGAAGTAAACATCAGACACCAAATATGGCTCGACTACGTCTGTCAAAAAGTAGAAAATTGTGTCAGTTTGATTTGTTCTTTAACCAAAATGAATAACTGCAAAATATTCTTCATCACTTGTTTCACTGCAGATGCTTGGATTGGATTGGATCGGATTGGATTGGACTTGTAAGTCTCTAAGGATTAAAATGTCCTCCAGTTGAATTAATGTAATATAAATGTAGATATACACGTCACCCATGTAACAACCCCGCACCAGATACGTGCTCTTTTTCCGCCTGGTTTCATTCATCATCCTCATCCATATCTCATAAGAGGCTCTTTTTATTTCCACACAGACGTTCCTCCAGCTGTTCGGCAGTGCACGAGACGAGGCTTTGACTCAAAATGGCGCAGAGGACGGCTCCTCCTCGTTTTAAACTGTCCGAAACACATTTTATACGACCTCATATTTCACAGCGCCGAAGCCATTTTCTTGCGGAGATACACTCCAGATAAGAGTTATAATCTATGTGTGATGGATGGGCCGAGCTCGTGCCTCTGACTCCGGCATGTACGCACGTCACGGCAAAACGAAAAGAAAATGAGAGAGCATGTGTGTTTGGTTAACGTGGACGTGTCAAGCGGCTGGAGTGTGTGTGCCTATATGCTTATTCAAATGAAGCACTTATCTGCACTTCGGTGTCCCCACTTGAGCAGAACATGAGATTCTGTCAATAGCAGTCACTACATCCACTGACCTGTGTGTGTGTGATGAATAATGGCAAGCAGCAATCACAAGTGGTGGCAGGTATTTAATCTGAAGCATTAAAACACTTGGGGTGTGCTGTTCTAGGAAAATAATCACCGACTGGGTGGTGTGATGAAGTGGAGTTCCTGTGACTGCTGATCTGTAGTTGATTATTTTCCTAGAACAGCACATCCTGAAGTGTTTTATTGCTCTTATACCACAGCAGTTTTACCAACAATTACAATTTTTATTTATTAATCAAGTTAGTTACAAAATCAACTCAAGGTCATTGCTGTTATCATGTTATCTTTTATCAAAACTTTTACATGGAGCCACGTGGCTGCCTCTGCCAGGAGGTTACGCCTCGGGCACGGATCAGTCTTCCAACAATGTACTGACTTGAAAAAGGAATCACTGAAGACGTGGTCATGGGAAACAAAATGAATGCTTTGCAATGCTGGTATCAGTCTCTGGATTTGAAGTTTATTGAAAACTTGTGGTCTGAAAAGAAAAGTGCTGTCCACGTGTTTGACTTCCTGTCCGAGATCCTCTACAAATCTACAGGAAGACGCTTAGTGCTGTTCACCAAATATTAACTGCATGGATGCCAATACTTTTGAAGTAAATTTTACATAAAAAAAGCACTTAAAAAGGTTTTGTTTTTAATGATGGGGAAAGAATTATTATTAAAATAAAACTATGTTCATTCATTCTATATATATATATATTCATTTTTGTGAGTTTTTTGTTTGTTTTGTTTTGTTTTGTTGTGGTGTTTGTTTGTTTGTTTTGTTTTTGTTTGTTTTTTGGGGGGTGGGGGGTGGGGGTTGTACTAATTCTTAACCAGTTAGATGTTTTGGCATGAGACATTTGCTTAGTTACACTGTTTTTGTCCTCTTGTGCATCTGTTGCTACCATTAATATGAATATAATTTGAATTCTTTAATGATTCTTTACAGTTTCTCTCGTTTTTATTTTGACTTGATATAATATCAGTATTAAGAACAATTACAAACATAAATACAAATACAATATAAATATAATTTGGGACACCAAACCAGTTAATGAACCAGAATTAACTTGCCTGGTGTAAATAAATAACTACATAAAGCATAAATAATAATATTTGGATATTTATATTTAGATATCTAAACCAGGTCCGCTCTTCTAGCGGTCAAAGGTGCCGTTGCCTCCTCCTCAATGAACTCTGGCTCGTGACGACATGGACGGAAATGCGGAACCAGGAAGTTGAGTAGTACCGATTTGGGGCGTTTTTTTTTATATCCCTACCTGTATTCGGATAAATTCCGCCTTCTGTGCTATACCGTTGGCTGGTCGTGGCAGTGCTCTGATTGGACAATTGTTGCTGGCGACAATCTGTTAGCGTATCATAGCACTAGAAGGGGAGAGTACTTCTAGCCAATCCCAGAGCCGGGGCGGGACTTGAACCAATATGGGTGGGGAAAGATAACGCCTTCTGTTTCGGACTGTCTCGTTATTTGGCTTTAAGTTGAATTGTTGGGGACAAATAAAAACATTGTATGGTGTGGAAAACAGGAGTTTGAGGGGAGGAAAGGAAGCAAGGTGGATTGTATCTTGTCAAGTATCTTCGCAGCCTGGAAATAATGATTTAAAGGTAAAGAAAAGCGATTCGAGTGATGTATTGATGTATTGACAGGAGTAGAGATCACTCAAGTAAATCAGGTTCCATAACAAAACACATATCTGTACATATATATTATTACTTACATTATTGTTAAATAGTGTGAATGATGATTTCTTTCTGTCTTTCCTTGTCTTTTGTCAGGTTGCTTGCTCCTGTGGGAGATGCATGGAGGTGGAGATGCTTCTGAAGCCATGGCCTAAATGAGGAACCATGCCCATGATACTGGACCTGTTTCATTTATTTCCACTGGTGCACTGGTAAAGTTTGGCTTTGCAGTAACATCACTGTTCTAAATTATGTAACACTCATGATCCACCCCTGATCAAGCCATGACCCCCTGATCTTTGAGGTTTTCCACAGTATTTATTCCTAAACACCATTACACCCCCCACCGATCACAATGTTACTGGCCGAGCAGTCGCAGAAATGGTTCCCCACGCACGTCCAAGTGACGGTTCTTCAAGCCTCAGACCTCCAGGCGAAGGGCAAGAGCGGCACCAACGATGCCTACACGATCATCCAGCTCGGCAAGGAGAAATACTCCACGTCGGTGGCAGAGAAGACGCTGAATCCCATGTGGAGAGAGGAGGCTTCGTTTGAGCTGCCAGGGCTGCTGGTGGAGGGCAACCCCGAGGTCTATGAGCTGTGTCTCATAGTGATGCACAGGTCTCTGGTCGGGATGGACAAATTTCTGGGCCAGAAAACCATCAACCTGAATGAGGTGTTTGACAACAAGGAACGGAAGAAGATCAAGTAAGTGAAATTTGTGTTCTACTTTCTACTACGTGGGATGTTCAACGACATGGACATATAATTGTAACTATAAACAGATAAAACGTATTCTTTAATTAATAAAAAATTGTAATCATTGGTGAATTGCTTTGGTGTAAAAGGAATAAAACACATCAGGATGTGCTGTTATTGGAAAAATGATCAACACCAGGGTGGGAACAGTAACTCTACAGCCAAGCTTTCTGTGAGGAACATGTTATTACGGAGTCTCCAGTCAGTCACGCAACCCTCTTAGTCATCCAAAAGGTGGTACCCTTTCAGGAGTACTGAAACGTGCAACAACGAAAAGTCCAAGATAACAAGCCGTGTATTTTTAATCTTATTCATTTCACGAGAGAGAAAAAAGAGAAGCTGCTGAAGGAACCACTGGTTTATAGCCGATATAGCATAAGTAATAACAGGAACTACGCATCATGTTGGACTGCAACCATCTGTATATATATATATATATGTGTATGTGTGTGTGTGTGTGTGTGTGTGTGTGTGTGTGTGTGTGTATATACGTTAGTATGGGAGCTTCAGACGTACTCATTGACAAGTATTCTTTGCATCATACCAACCCTCGTATCTGAATGAACCACATTTTGACACAGCTTGGGGCGCATTTACACCAGCTTTTCAGTATGCTTAATTTCTTTAATTCAGGTGTATTCGCTCTTCGATATAGCAACGACGGACCATCTGGGGATTCCTGGATTGGAAAGCACTGACCTAGTTGACTGGAAAAGAAAAGGAAGGCTGCTGATGTGTCAAAATGCAGCTTTCTGTTGAGTCACAGAAACTCCCCACCCACTCTCCGACCTTTTCTCAAAGCATGCCTCAATCCTATTGATTATGATGGAGCCAATTATATTCATGCAATACCAATTGTATACGTCTGCTGCCATACTTCATACAGAATTCAAATTTTACCCCAGCTTGGTACACCACCAGCTATAAATACGCAGATTACCAGCAGATGCTCGCTTTGAATTGGTGTTTTCCCCACAGTAGTCGTTGCAGGTCACATCATGTAGGCTTTGTTTTTGTGACAATTCTGTTTCCTGTGTCAATGAGAGCGTACCTGATTGTTCAAAAGCGGCCCAACAACACGACTGAGAAAGTTTCTTCATTTCAAATTTAGAAAAATGCCAGGTCAGGAGATTTCCGTCTGTATTTGGGTCACAATAACAAATTGTGGTTAAAAGAGAATATTCAAATTGCCTTAAAGTGCAAAAGTTTAAGTTGCCGAGAAAGCACGTTCAGAAAACTTGACTTCCTGGTCAGAATGCTTGTTTGTGTTTGGATTCAACTCCAAATAATAATAATAATAATAATTTTATAGACACTGTATTGGCCACCTTACATCCTGGGGGCGGAGCTTCGTGAACATTTGTCATGGAAAAAAAGACTAATCTTACCTAATGCATTTAATGTCTATAAAAATGAATCAACACAAAAGAATGTATAAACATTTGAATTAAAAAAATAACAAATTTTACCATTTTAATGATTCAAAACAATCATCAAATCAGCTGCTTCTAATCAGTTTGTAACTGTTACTTTAGAAGAAAAAAACAAACACGCGAACAACTGTGTTATAAAAAGATGATCACATGGTAGCCAGGATATCTCTGAAAAATGTATAGTCATACGGTCCAGCGCTAATGGGGAAGTCTTCCGATGTTGGAAAAATGTTTTAGATTTTGCAAGAGTGTGATGTTCATCAGAAAGTGCTGGGTGGTAGTTCGGTGTTGCCAAACCTTGCTGTAGATGTGTGCGTTAGTGCTTGCGGCTGTACAGTGTAGACCGAAATAGCAGGTTGCGAGAATATTGCAACATGATGGCATGCCTTGCGATATATTTCAGCAGACTGGAGAATGTGTCATGTGCCACACTTTAATATTAGCCTGCATTCGTTTTTCCAGAATGAATAGTTCTTGGATCACACGTATGCTACCATTTATCAAAACTTATCTGGAGTCTGCGATATTCATATTGCAGTCATATCATCACAATACTAATTAAGAAGCAATGTATCGTACAGCACTGTCAGGGCTACATGAATGCCGCTAGACGTTGCCAGGCAAAGAGGCATTTACTTAACATTTATGGAAGGAGTCTCCAGTGTCAGAGGCAAAGCTGTAAGTTTTCTAATTGTTTTTTTTTTTATTAACCGGGAATGACTGCTTTTAGCTGCTATAAGTTATAAGTTTCTAACTTTTAACAGCTTCTAACTTGTTTTGTGGCCATTCCACAACATTATATGTAGCTGTAAATGGATAAAAGTGTGTGTTGTTCTTTAATAAGTTAAAAATGGTCATTTTTGCCAAATTTCTGTAGTAGCCTAAGAGTAAAACACATGCTGTTGTAGGAAAATCATCAACTTGGAGATCGTAACAGTGATCCAGCTGATTAAATTTCCGTAACAGCATGCCCCAAAACACACATCACAAGTTCCCAATTTGGTATCTTGGAAAAGAAAATCTCAGCCAGACGTGTGTCATGTGGTCGGTCTGTGCGGAAAATCTGAAGCCAGGAGAAGACGGCATGTGACACGCCTGCTCGTAGCTCAGGTCATAAGCAGATGAACAAGTTGGGTGAGGATAATTATGAAAACAATTCAAATTCGTTGCCGGTTTGTCTGGCCTCAGTGAATAGCAGGTGGATTATCCTCAGAGGGCCTGCGCTCAGAAGCAGCCGCAGTCGGGCGTTCACACATCTGTGTGTTTGACTTCCTGTACATTCAGTACAGGCTATTTCTGTTTGAGTGTATGCACTGTGTTACTTCTTTTAATAATCCTTATCTTTAACCCTGGTCTAGCTATTGGGGCTAGTGGGTGCCAAAACTTTGGCCCCGCTTTGACAATGACCTATTTCTATGAGCGTTATGACATGTATTTGACGGAGAAAACTACAAAGCACGCCTGTAAGTCACTGTGGGTAAGAGTGTCTGTAAAATGTTAATGTAGTGTGAAGATTAGCGAAAAGAAAAGAGCAATGTAATGAATTCTTCTCAATTCTGATTGGTCAGGATGTGTTTATAGTTTTCCTACAGCAAGCACTCCTGTCATGTTTCATCCCTTATATAAACGTGCGAATTCAGACGGAACTTGTGCTTTCAACACTGCCGATTATGTGGTTCAGCATGTTCTGGTGAAGTTACGTTCAGCTTTGTGGTGCGTCCATGAAATAAGTTAGTTCCTGTTATCACTTGCCTTATAGCAGATAGAAACAGTCGTCCTCTCACCAGCCTTGTTTTTTAAAAGTTAATGAGAGCTTTTCATGTTACCGGTAAAAACAAAACACACCACATCCTCTGTCCTGAAGTCTTTCCAAAGCACTGGCACTGGAGACTCCTTCCTAGGACTGGACGATATGATGATATAATATCGATATCATGATTAATTTATGTCACGGGATGCTTTTCTGAGATATCGTGCATATCGTGATATCCTGTTTATTCATTTAAAGTCTTTTAAAAACTAATACAAACTGACTGGAAGCAGCTTCATCTGTAAAACTGTAAACTTTTTAAACAGATTTTTACGTTTCTTCTCCTTCTCAGTAGGAAATAGAGCTGTTAGATCCTGGATTCTGTCAAATACCATCACTATAATGGACACACACACACACACAAACACACACACACACCCTGCAGAGAGAGCTGTGAGCTTTTATTCCACTCCTGAGACAAAGCCTGCTTATTTTTATGTGCGTATGAAGGTATGAAGCGCTCTCACAAATGCAGCTCCCATCATGCAGTTCAGCAGACGTTGGACAGAACCGTCACTCCGCCCGAGGAACGTGTTTACAAACGTCTGTCTCGGAGCTAACCTGTTTCTTTACGCTGATTAGTGATTAGTAGTTTTTTATTTGTAGCCTCCCAAAGACTTTTCCAGGGTTAAGTTTATCATCCGTCATGCAAATATCAGCCATGAGTAACATGGAATGAGTGATATTTTCAGCTTAGATATAAGAGGACGATGGTTTCTCGAGTAGTTTTTCTTTGGGGTGCCAATAGTATTAAAACTATTGGCACCCCATAATTACCATTTGATTTAGCGAGAATAACAGCAATGAGTCATTCCTTATAACATAGAAACATTCTTACATATTATAGACATATTATTATTATTATTATTATATAATTTTATTTTTTTACATTTCAAGACGCAATATGATTATATATTTATATCCTTATAGTTTTTTCTTCATGGTTATGGATGACGTCTTTCACACGTTTCTGGATCCTGAGAGCAATTATTTGTGTTGGAGGAAAGGTAGCTGGAGGTGAAAATTTGAACCATGGAGTATTTTCTTGAAGGGTGCCAATAATTTTATAGTTAGTTTTATGTATTTCCAGGCAGCTTTGCTAGCCAGTGTTGGTCAGTTCACTCTTTAATAAATGGTAATCCTAGTTTTAAACATCTAAGCTGAGCAAGTGTTTGAGTAATTAAAAAAAAATTCAAATGTGAAATCATAAAATGTGATAAAACTTTAAGTAGTAATTGTAAGTTAAATATCAAATATCACAGGGTTACTCTGACACACGGCGAAGGAGTCCATTTTGACTTTGGATCTAATTATCGTACACCTGCCTTGGTCGAGTGTGTGAATTTTCCCAGCAGCCCATGCGGCGTGGGAGGATTGTGGACTTGAGGTTGAGCTTTATCTCGTCCTTGACGCCCACACTAGGAGAAAAGGACGGCCTCGCCTCATTTTTAAAGCAAAACAAAAACATTGTGGCATTTACTATCTCTCGCGATTTCGATATTCAAATAGCCGAGTTTAGAAATAATCAGAGATTCGAGATTCTGCGAATTTTATTACGGTTTAATCTGAAGGCTGACTTGTGACCCAGGTCATAATGAACCCCAGGTCTGTTTTAGATATTACCGGATATTGTGATATGGTGAACTTACGATGCACCAGAGACCTTGCATTGCAATTAAAGGAAAATGGGTTTGTAAGTAATCAGCATCTGCCATGCCAAACTGTCACAGACATACCAAAGCCAGGTTTGTGTGTGTGGTGTGTGTGTGCGTGTGTGTGTGCGTGTGTGTGTGTGTGTGTCAGCAGTCAGGTTAATCAGGTTTTGTGTATGATTCCTGGAAAAAAAATGCCTGGTTCCTTAAAGTTCTCCCCTATATATATAATCTCTAATCTGAAAGAGCAACAGTCATATTGGAGTATTTTTTATTTTTGTTTGGGAAGATTGCTGCACCATGTCAGAGCTTTCACAAAGTTGTGATGAATGCCATCAAATTCATTTCATAGAAAAAAAAAAGCCATAAGGTTGTCCCCATGTCTATATCTACAACATGAATGCTGGTGACTTGGCAGGCAATGTGATTGACAGGTAAGTAGAGATGCATCCTTGTCCTGATTGGCTGGATGTTGCTACACTATATGAATTGTTTTTCCTTCCCATTAGAGTTTTTCTTCATGCAGATATTGTATTGCCTTAAACAATCGCTAACCCCACCTTACAATGTTGCGTTAAGTGCGCAGTACGTTATCGTTTCTATGGTAACAACACAACTGTATGGCGGACGCTCCTCGGAAACAGATTTAGTCAGAGGTAACGCTGTAACCATAAAACCTCTTCAGGGCAGAGAGATTTTATGGTTTCTTATTAACATGACAAGCTGTAATGTAACATATGTAATAATGCTCTTTAATAAATGTAAAAAGTTACTCAAGGCAACATCCTGTTATAGAAAAAAAATCAACTTTGTCAGCGGGGTTGGTAACAGTAACTCTGTTTTGCATTGTTTATGTGAAGAACGCTTGAGGACCTCGGGTAAAGTGGTTTTACTTGGAACCTTATATGAGAGTGAAACCATATTTTGTCGGGTTCTGCGTGAAACCTTTACAGATAAGAGTGGCGAAGAAAGGTAACAGTGCTGTCTCCAACGGTGTTTTGATTGAATAAATAAAGTTAATGAAGTTCTTTTGAAGTTAACCCTCTAAGAAACCCTTGGAGAACTCTTATACTAAGATTGTATAAAACTGATGAGTCCTGCAAAGAAGAGTTCCTCAAGGGTTCTTTGGATAGTTAACCATTCTTAGCTTCTTAAAGGATTACTTCCAGGGACCAAAATGGAAAAAAGTGGGTTCCTACATAAAAAACATTTAGTGTTCTCCAAAACTTATAAGCGAATGACCTTGGAGGGTTTTTAGCTTTTTATACAACTGCATGGAAATGCAAGATCATTTTCTAAAGCTTGCTAGAGTGTTTTGATAGAATAAATATAACAGGTTCTTTGGTTTGTCCCTCTGAGGGGAACTCTTAAAGATTCTATGTAGAACCTGACAACATATGGCTTTGCTTTCAGATAAGGTTCCAAGTAGAAAATCTTTAGAAAATCTAAAGTCTAGAACTGGGCAAGAACTACCCAAGGAACCAGTTTGCTTAGCTCGCATAAAATTGATGAAAGTCCTGCAAAGAAGGGTTCCTCAATGGTTCTTTGGATAGATAACCAACGTTGCGTTCTACCAGGGATTCTCTCCAAATGGGAAATTATAAAATATATTGAGTTCTCTCTTCAAGAGTGACAAATGAATGACCTTCCAGGGGTTTGTAGGGGTTATGAATGGATAGAAATGCAGGATCAGAAGTTTCTTAAGGCTGCAACACTGTTTTAATGCAATGAATATGTTCTTAGAAACAAATCCATTTAGCTTAGAGTTCTTCAGTTTGTCCATCTAGGGGGAACCCTTGAAGGTTCTGTGCAGAACCCAGCAACATATGGTTTACTTTAAGTTAAGAAAAGAAAATCTATCTTACAAATAAGTGTTCAGTTTGCTAGACAGAACTTTTTTTTTTTGAATGAATGCTTTATACATTTTGTGAATTCAGTGTGTGATCATATAGCCAAGACGTAATGCTTTTTTCCCCCTGCTTAAGCTGTCTGGTTGATGGCGCTTTGGCTTGAAACGGTGTTTCTCACCGTCATGGCGTTTTTTAAGTGATTCAGCCTGCATCTGAATTGGCGAAAGTCTGCCCGAGCGCCTTAAACAAGCTGTTACACCAACATAATTTATGTTGCTATCCAGAAATATTCTTCTTTTTATAATCTCCCGATGTTGGCGTGAGGAGTGAGGGGAACAAAGGCCAGATTTGTGCAAATGTCACCTTCTCTTCGCCGAGTTATAGCATCAATCACATTACTTCCAGGGGAGAAAGCAGAAGAGGTTAAGCAAACAGGATCTGGGGAATGGGGGGCGTCTTATTTCTCGTTCTTTATGTGCCCCGAACCAACGCAGTTACCAGGGAATTATGTTTATCCCCGCTATAATATGCGTTCTCAGGCATTTCAAATGGACTAGACTATGGATTTAGGTGAAGTGAAATTGGGTTTCTCAGCAGACAAACATATTGCCCTTTTGTATTTTTCTTTTTATGAATTATACATTGGCCTTGGAAGAGGCACTTTCCATTGTGGTACTTTTGATGAAAAAGGGGAAATGAAAGTGTGATGGGCTGTTTCCATTTTATTTCATGAAGCTGAAGTGCTCTTTTGCTCGTATAAAATGAGTAATTCACTGCTCTGTCGCACACACGGGCTTCTCTTGCCCTGATGATCAGTTGTTTTCTAACTCTGTAGCACATTGTGCTGTTTTTTTTCTTTTCTTTCAGAAAGTACAGGGGTAATTTTGTAATGAAATGCTCTAACAGTTCCAGTTTGTAGACCAGCATGAAATTTTGGGTTTAAAAGGTTTTCTTTTATAATTAGTCACTAGACACTTAAGTAGGAGATTGGGCAAATTTATTCTTTTTATATACCACAGCACTGTTGATTTCATGAATGTGACTATAATGTATAAATGTATAAATGGAAGTGTAACTAGCTGATAAAAAGCATGACGCAGGAAAGGAATAAAGCGCTTCAGAGTGGTAACAGTAACTCTGCTTCATACTGGGCTACATCACACCACCCTGTCATTGATTGTTTTCCTAAAGCAGCATTCCCACCAGTGTTTTATTCCTTACATTAAGTATTTTTGTTCCCATTCACAACAGCTGGTACACCCTGGATTCCCGTCCGGGCAAAAAGAAAAAAGAGCGAGGGAAGATCCAGGTGAGCATCCAGTTCATGAGGAACAACATGACGGCCAGCATGTTCGACCTGTCCATGCGCGACAAGCCGCGCTCACCGTTCTCCAAGCTCAAGGACAAGGTGAAGGGTCGCAAGCACGACTCGGACGCCTCTTCGGCCATCTTGCCTCGTTCGGCGCAGTGCGATGCCGAATCCCAGCTTCCTCAACGTGTCTCAGACCAGAAACCTCAGCGCACGACCGCCGCACTGGAGCCCAAACCCAAGCGCTCGCTCCTCACCGGGACTCAGAAGCTCTCAGCTGCGCACTCCATGTCCGATCTAGTAGGAACGCACTTCAGGCCCAAGACGGACTCCGTAAACTCTATGGAGGAGAGCGGTGAGACCAGTGCACATCTGCATGCATGCTGAGAAATGTCCACATGTCCAATGTATTATTAAACAAAACATTTAAAACTGAAACACATCCATTTTAAGGCGTAAAGGAGAGAGAGAGAGAGAGAGAGAGAGTCTCTCCTGAGTTTTGTGGTTTACGTCATTATTAGATCCAGTTGCTGACTTTTTTATCTTCCTGACTCAGGTGGCGTTCCTCCTCACCGCCGCTCTCAGAGCGAGATGCCTGGTTACCAGGATGGCGAGATGGCGGGCGACCCGTTCCCGGAAATGCCGCAGAAATTCGCCACTCTCCCGCGCAACCGCAACCCCTTCGAGTCGGACCAGGGGCAGCTGTGGGACAAAAAGGAGAAGAAGGAGAAGGTCAGCTTGTTGGAGCGCATGACGGGAAAAAAGGAAGGGAAGAAGACGAGCAACGGAGGACGAGCGGGAAGTTCAGGAGACCTTCGCTCCCCAAATCCTTTCACCACAGAAAGCGATACTAACCCCTTCCTGCCACATCACACATCCAGGTACAGTGTGCACGATTTCCCTCCTTTTACAGACATATACAGAACATAGAAGATAAAAGGTCAAATGGTGATTGACAGTCATAAATGAAGATGTCGATAGGCGTTGTGAGTGGTGTTGGACTTTCTGAGAGATCAAAGGAGATTATAATCAGTCTAAAACCGAGAAATATGCAACTCTTCTTCCTGTGGCTGGAAGAAAAAAACGTTCACTGAAAACTGAAATTCTGATGAAAATCAGACCGCAGAAACTCGCTGGGCTGGAAGCAAAGAACCTGTTACGTCAACTGTTACGTTACGAGCTGAAGAATAAGATAACTCGAGCTACTTTTTACATGATCAGCAAGGTTTAAAAAAAAAAGAGAGAGAGAGGGAGAATGACGTGAAGAAGACATGAAGAATTTGCAAAAAAAAAATGTGCAAAATGTGGTCAATGAATTTTACTGGTAGTTAAAATAAAAATAATTTGAAATATATTGCAGTCACTAAGAAAACTTTCTTTGCTGCATACTCTGAATAAATAGGACAATATCTGGATGCTTTAAATGGATGCTTAATGAAGAGATGGAGTGAGATCTGGCGTTAAGGACCTCCTGCATCCACTTACATAATGATGTGGTGGAAACTTGGGCTAGTTCTGAAGTTTGGCAGATTCCCCGGGCCGGCGTCGGGTTCGGCGTCGGGTTCGGCGTCGGGTTCGGCATCGCGTCCAGCCTTGTGCCCCTGAAGATTGCGAAGATTTTTATCAGCTTCATTAGGTTCCATCCAGGCAGGCCGAGCTAACAGGAGTCTTCCGAGCCCCTGTAATGATATCTGATAGAGAGATAGACAGTCAATTAAGCATTGGACCGCAGGCTACTCGTACTCTGCAGAGCTTCAGGTCAAAGGTCAATGAAGGAACAACATCTTGCAGGGGAAAATGTGCTGTTAACAGTGTAGAGACAGTGAGAGTGAGCAATAAAGCTGTAGATGGACTTTTTTTCTAGATACGGTCCAAAAGCGAGTCCGTGAACAGGATCTCTAATAATAATAATTAGTCAATACCAATTTAAGTAAAACATTTGTTACACTTGTATATTCTTCTTCTTCTTCTTCTTCTTCTTCTTCTTCTTCTTCTTCTTCCGGCTTTTCCCTTCAGGGGTCTCCACAGCGAA
>CM074947.1:28025880-28038132 GCA_037577455.1 Pangasius macronema | reverse complement strand
ATGATTGTACTCTCCTTTTCAATAAACACCCTGTACTTCTTAAAGCATGTGCATAATCTCTTTATTTCGTGTGTGAGTGTATCTCCTATCACACTCTGCGGCAAAAAAAAAAAAAAACAGGGAACTGTAACGCACAAAACCCTCCATCCTGTCAGAAAACCTGACTGTTACAAAGCACTGACACTGGAGACTCCTTCCATCCGTCCATCCATTCTTAATACTGCTTGTCCTACACAGGGTCACTGGGAAGCCTGGAGCCTAACCCAGGGGACTCGGGGCACAAGGCGGAGGACACCCTGGACCGGGTGCCAACCCATCGCAGGGCACAATCACTCACACTCATTCACAGACTACTGGCAATATGGAAGTGAAGTGAAGGGAAGTGACTTTGTGGCCAAGTGTGGTGACCCATACTCGGCATTTGTGCTCTGTATTTAACCCATCCAAGTGCACACANACTCCCCCACCTACAATCCCTGCCGGACCCGAGACTCCAACCCACGACCTTCAGGTTCACCTTCGGGTTACAAGGCCAACTCTCAGACCATTAGGCCATGACTGCCCCTAAAACACCAATCAGCCTACACCGCATGTCTTTGGGGGAGGAAACCCCCGTAACACACCCTATCCACAATTATATGCTAAATAACAATGTGTTTTTATTAGATTTGGATTACATATTTACATTATAGATGCTGTAAAATGTAAACATGCCAATCCAAAGGTCAGAGGTCACACTGTTGTCAAACTTTAATTCTGAAACGCTGCACCATTCTGCACTAATGTAAGCCAAATAAATAAAGAAAGCATTTTTATACTGAAAGTGATACATAAATGTAGAATAGCTGTAGGCAGATAACCATGGCATTTTTTTTATGAATATGCAAATTAGCCTAGCAGTGCAGTCACAAGGATAGAGGTGTGAAGGCTGACATTTTTGCAGCCCTTGTCCCTGGCGCGTGTGTGGCTCGTGATCAGCAGTAATTGAGTGCACCTGGAACTGAAGTCACGTGACTGATGAAGGTGCACTAAGTGGCTAATTTAGTGTAGCTTCCATTTTACCTTTAACAAGCACAGCGACAAAAGGAAATTGTTTGGAGGTGAAAGAGAAATAAATAAAACACTCTGTTATGAAATTACACGAAAATGACACGACAGGTTTGTAAGCTTTGTGTTTGTTTATTTATTTATTTATAAATAACTTTGAGTGTGTTTGGTGCTGTATTTGCAGGAAACGCGGCATGAAGCCAGCACTTAAATAAATAAATAAATAAAAAGTGTGCGTGTTTGTATGTTAGTAATAGTTTCTCTGACATGATTATCATTAATGTTAGATTTTAAGCCTCCCCTCCATCACTGAATGCCCGTCTAGAGAGAGAAAATCATGTTTTGAAACATCTTTTGAATTGCTCTATTAGGGAGAATCTCTTTCTTCCCTCAGTCTTTCTAGCACTTTCTGAGGACAGCATTCTTTTGTTTTGTTTGTCTTTAGCTCCATTGCTTTGAGGCTCATGATTGTTAGGAGGAAGTTCCCATGCCTTCTCATACAAAACCACTGGTGTGTCCGGCGACAAGGTGGCTTGTTAAAAGTCCCACCTCATTTGCTTGTGTGAAACAGGAGGGAAGAAACCGAGCGCCATTCTTCTTGTTTACAGTCTCGGCGTTTTCTCTCTCAGGCAGCTGTGTGGATGAAAAGGCAGGCTGCAGATTAGCCTATTGATACTCCCTCTCTCTCACTCTCTCTCTCTCAACAAACCAAACCTCTGAGTCTTCAATAGCTCCTCCAGCCCGCTCCAGGAAAGTCTGAAACAAAGCTGTGTGTGAGAGAGAGAGAGAGAGATATGTCCTCTCCTTTCACACACACACGCAGCGGTATTTGTTGTTAAGAGCGGATTAAGGAAATGTCCAGCACCTAATTAGGCTGTGTGGATGGAAATTTAAAGGAGAAGTCCAGCCTGAAACATGTTCCATGTCTTTGAATTGAAAAACCCAGGTTGTATCTCATGATTCATGTCCTGATTTGATACCTGATACCGTGTTACCATTATTCCTGTGAGAAGTTGGAGGTTGTGTGTCGTGCTGACGTCACACACACAAAAAAAGGTAGCTACAAGTCATCAGGTTGATTCATTTAGACTCATTTGCATATTCATCGCATCGTCATGATCATTTGCATATCAAATCAAATACAAAATCATACCTTTTTTTTTCCCTAAAAAAGACGTTCTCTTGGGTTGTGGCACCAGCTTTAGAGTCAAGCCAGCTATTTATGCGTATTTAATAAACACTGGGATTTCTGAACTATAATTTCTATCAATATCACAGACAGAATTAATCAGTGGTACCGAGCAATCAGCAAATATGGATTATGGATGAAATGACTCGCTTTTAAAAGTGAAAGAAGAGAGTTGAAGTCGAAGAACAAATAAGTGGACCAACAGTGATGACCTGTGTCTGGTTGTTGGGAACAGTCGTGATGGGGAACAATGGTGATCAGTGATTTGCTGCTCGCACAAGCACATCTTTACAACTTAATCAATTGTGGCGAGTTGACCGAGCATGCCGTCTTAACTCGTGATCTCTTAACCAGCAGCTGTGACGTGAGCTGGAGAGCCATATCAAGACAGTGCAAGACAGTCGCATGTATCTATTTGAAATAGGACAGGTTTATTGACTGGTCTTGAAAAAAACTGATAAAATATGCCATAAACATACTGTAAATTGAGTCACCCATAGGAAATTGGTTTTCAGTTATTATGCTTCCACATTTGGGAATATTAATATGTGCACATCTGTACAAACGAGGCCCAGGAACTGTTTACGTGTGTGTGGTTCTCATGGCAAGCATTATTGTTCAATCATTTCCTGTTTTTCTAACGCTGTATCTATGCTACGTTAGGTTCTTGGAGAAATCAGAACCCATGAGGTGTGTCGTCTCACGAACAAGGTCCCAGGTAACATGCGTACATAACATGTACACATGAATGAACACAATTAAGAATATGTATATGTTAAATTTCTCTCTTTCTTGGCACTGTTTCCTCTCTCAGATCTGTTCCTGGATGGAGGAAGCCATCTTGATGTGGAGTTGTCTCACATCTCTACTGTGCAAGTGCTGACTGAGGGCTCAGCTCATGGAGGGAAGGGTCTGCCTAGAAACACTCAGTTTAGTCTGATACTCTAAACGGTCTGTGTGGGGTAAGTGGAAAATGTATGTATGAAGACTCTAGTGTTAGTCTGTTATTCCATGATTGGGCGAGTTCATTCAAGGTTGTGAACCTTTCAGGGTTCTGTGAAGGTCAGTCTTAAGGGTAGTTCAAAGGATCAGTTATTCATCTGTCATGGTGCGAAGACATGGGGAAGCAGAGATTGGCCCCTTTATCCAGGTGTTGATCACCGCCACTGGTGATTATCTGGTGTTCTTGGAATCGCAGTTCCATCCGTAACTAGCATTTTCAGCACCACTTCTCCCACTTCCTTACACAAAAGCCGAAAATTTTATTGGAATTCATACACATGAAGTCAGACAGCCAAGATCTATTAATCGTCTGAAATGTGCTTCTTGAGTTTTGCACAGTGGGTATTGTTGCTAACAAATAAGGGAAACCTATAGGCACTAGTTTAGCATGTGTTGTGCATACTTCAGTGCCTAATCTCACACTATCTCAAATAGAGTTGGTTTCACTTTTGTCTGACACATCTTTCTGTTTAAAAAAAAAAAAAAAATGGAGACAATTACATTGCACTACAAATAATTATTGTGTCACTCCATGCTAGCCTAAATGTATTGATGGAGTATTGCATCATTTAGATGACACTATAGTTCCAGTTTTATACAGCAAGTTTGATTACATGTTTTGTGATTGAAATGAACTCACTGGTAACCTGGTAGCTATACGCTTTCTCTGACCTTTTAGCTATAATAGCTTTGTAGCTCCAGAGCAAAGCTAAAGACGCAAACTACAGACAGCAGACATGTTAGCTGATTAAGATGAAAAGTGCAAAAAAGGTGTACATTTCGTTTTTGGCCAAACTACATATTTCTCTGCTTTGTGTATGAGCTGAAGCCATATTGGTTTGATTCTTAGATTCATGAGTCACAGTTCAGGCACCTTTTGTGGTACATTAGGAAACCATTAAGCTCAAATGGTGTACTGCTGAGTAACTGATCAACGAGTGCTGTGCAGTGAAGGTGAGGCTAAGTCACTCATTTGTCCAGTATTGCTTTATAAATGAGATGTATTTCCTTGGTGGGTTTAATGATTTCAAAAAAAGTTAGAGATTTCCCCACAGTCCATTGGTTGGAATCACTCCCTTTTCTCCTTAAAATCTCGGAAAAGGCTGAATAGTCAATAATGACTCCCACTCACAGCGCTTAACACTGATTAAATGAATGTTCCGCCTCATAGTGAAGTTAAAGATTGCAAAGGTGTAATGGTTAATGAGGTGAACGTTCAATTAGTTGCACATTAATTATCCTTGAGAGAGGACATGAAATGGACACCAAAATGTCTGTTTTTCTTTGGGTTTTTTTGAGCAGTATTCAGTTCTGAACTGGCAAGATGTCACTCCTCTTGAGAGTAAAAATTAATTGCACTTTTTTTTTGGTCCTTTTCATGAATTACCAATGACTGACGCTCAAAGTGGACACTCCGGGTTTTATGTGTCATCCATTCTTTGGTGTACTAATTGGAACATTTACAATAACATTTACACATTCATTGATAGAAGCTCAAGGCCAGAGTTTCAAGGTATCATGTCGTGTGATATTTAGTGAAATGTGATCCATTCACACGATGGCCGGCGGTCTTGCCTTTAAATATGGCTGTCTTTTAAATATGGATGGGCGTCGTGGCTTCAATGACACCCGGCACGCGTCCTTTGGAAGAAAAAAAAAAGTGAAATCCAGCAGATGGATGACCCACTTTGGAGCGTGAATGCAGGGGTGTGTCCAGCCCACTGCTCCTTACTAGACTGAACATGACTCTGCACACGCCAGGTGTCAAGGTTAAAACCCTGAGGCGGACAGTAAGCTAATATGAGGAAGCGCATGGTTTATAGCGTTGTGTTCAACCAGGTGTCAAACGAGCCTATCCAGAGAGGACAGAACCTCCATCAGGGTCTATTGTCTGGATTATTATGTGCTTGATTGCTGCCACGCGTCCTAGATCGGGTGAATAAAAGCCAGGTGACACCCCGAAGTGCTGAAACAAGAGACGCTGCTGCGGTCATGGGTGCTCTTCAGATGTCAAAGGACTTGAATATAGGGTCATTTTAAAAAGTCAGATTCATCTCTGAATAATCAGTCATGGTGAGATGATGAACACAGTTCTGTCCAATGATGGTCGCGCACCAAGGTTACACCAATCGTCACTAATACAAGTCCAAAGTCAAGTCAGTTTCAGTACAGTTTTATTTCCATAGTACCTTTTAGCAATATATTTTCACAAAGCAGTTTTACTGAAATCCAGAGCTAGATTTTCATCTCTAATGAGCAAGTCGGAGATGGCGACCTTGGAAGAAAGCTTGACTCACCGTTGGGTGATACTGGATAGTAGGATTATAAATCATTAAAGTATACAGGTGTAGAAGAGTAAAGATGAACAGCATTAAGTGTGTTGAAAAGGTGTTCAGTTTGAGGAGTCTTCATGATGACAGTATGACAGTCTTTATGATTACCTGGGCACAAATCTCCAGTATCAGGTGAGATCACGCATTGAAACAAGGGTGAATTTGCACTGTTTTTTTTGGGAAGTGCAAATCTTGAGTATCCATGTGGGACCGTCCACAGCGGCAGAAGGTGAGTCAGAAGTGCAGAAGCTTCAGAGCGTCAGGCAGATATAGAGAAAATCACAAAATAAAAAGCAAAAATCATCCTTTAGGGCAGGAGTCATCAACTGGTGGACCCAGCAAAATATTTCAACAGCTCAAACTGGCCATAGTTCAGCGATTCCAGTTTATTGAATGTTTTTAAAATTATTTAGCTGTTTTCACATACTTTCACAGATTTATTTTTTTTCCTTTGGTTTGATTAGTGAAGTGAGGACATTGAACTGGCAATCGGTGACTTCTTGGTTGTAATGAAAAGTTAAAGGTCCTCTGGAGACTTCATCTCTCAGTGGGTTCACTTTACCTTCACTGTCTTTATCATCCTGTCTGGTCAACACTGCTATCCCTGCTGAGTGCCAGGTGACTGCTCTGACTTTTCATCTGCCTCTACATCCTTTCTCTCCTTCTCTCGCTCGCTCTCTCTCTCTCTCTCTTTTTAAGCACAGTCACGGGCGTATGGCCGACACATCACCCTGAAGCGATGAAACGCTATCCGGCTTCCTGACACAAATGTTTTCGCACCCTGTCTCGTAATTGAAGTTATTCCCAAGGGAAGAATTCCAGGTTTGTGAGGTGTTATGAAAAGGCTCATTTGGCGAATGAAATGCCCGCTAACAGCAATAGCAGTCAAAGCTCAAAGCCTGCAGCCTTCCTCGCTATCGTTTCTTCGGTACTCTGATAACCAGACGTAGATGACACAATTATCTCATGATTTATGGTCTGTCACTGGTGTTTCTCCGCCAAGTATGTTTAATTAAGGAGCCTTTTGTAGGATTTTGTAAAATGAGGAACCACTCAGAATTGACATTAAATGGAAAGTTAAGGTCTTTATTTGACTGTCGTGAGTTGACAAACAAACTTAACTTTCAGTTCACTATAGTATATTTTTCATTTTTATGTTGGGAGATTCCTCCTGTCATCTTAAAAGCCATTTCATCACTTTACCAGCTCAAATAAAGTATGCTAGATGTGTTCAGATGAGTGCTGACAGAGCCCAAATAAATATATAATACGTTGTAATTGATTTGAATTCATGCATTTGAAGTGAGAGAGCAAACACATGATAGGCTAGCGGTTTTAGCTGCTAGGCAACTGTAGAATATGGACTTATGCTAGTTAATGAGTGAGGCTGATGGTTAGCTAGTCAGCATGTAGCCGTTAAAGCTTTTATATGGATGTTGCAGACAATGTAAAGGCACGGTGATGGCAGAAACCAGACCAGATTTAAGGGAGCATGTGAAGAAACAAGCATTTCTTTTGGATATGTTGGTAAATTGGTAAGATGCATACATCTGACTTTACATTGTAAATACACTTGGCATTGGCCACAAATTGTACTTCTATGAATGTTGACATTGACGAACATTAACGTTGTGTCACATCCAAAAATTTCAACTTCTGAAGTGCAGCGTCCTTGTAAACAGTGAAATGGTCACCATCTGAATGTAGCAGTAGTCTTTAGAAGCGTAACTTTCTCAAAATGTCATATTGGTAAAAGCTATTTGCAAACAAATACCAGCTCATTCTCTTCATTCTGTGGGTTACGTAGCCAGCGTTGTGTACATGAGAGCTGAGAATTTACTCTACCGGCAGGCTAGCAAGTTGTACATAGTTTGGATATCTGCCATCAGTCTTTGATCATTCATCATTCTGTAATCTGCCTTGAGGGCACCAGTCAAATGACAACAGAGAGGAATTACCTGACCATAAACCGAGGCCTGCGGAACAGCAGGATGTCGAGGTACCTTGTGATGCTCGGTTCTGGTGAGCGACCGCCTCGTGGCACAGATGACATGTACGATATCACAGTCTGACTAATTTAATGGTGTTTACATCCAAACACAGCCCAGAGTCACTGCGATAGAGGGGAAATGGTGGAAACAGAGCTGTTGAGTGGCATCCCGCCACGCCATAACAGGCCTCCCTGGAAATGTCAAGTCTCAGAGATGCAAATAATCACTCAGTGAATAAGCCACTATAAATGTGGGGCAAGTTACGACATGTCTGCTGTATTTATTTTCCCTTCTCTCTCTCTCCTTCAGTATATCTCTCTCTTGGCCTGAATCACCAATTGTTCCAGTATAGAGGGAGAAAATGGTATGTAATCTTCCTTAGACCACAGATGAATTGTCACTGGTCATGAGGTGTTTCATCCAATATTCCAAACGGCATATGACAATACGATGCAGTGTATTATCTTTGTGTTATGATTCATGACCGTGCGTAATATGTGACTTGCGTTGCATTGTTGCAGTGTCTGGTCCTTTTGGTTCGGGTGTGAGCAGTGTGTTTGTTGCGAAAAGGGAGAAGCGGAGTGTAATTAGGCAGCGACAGGTTAACAGAAGCCAAAGTGACGGTGCCCGTGTTCGTACCCGTGCCAGGCTCCAGAGGCACTAGATAACTGGCACAAATGCTGGTAATTAAGTTGTATAAAAATGGAGACTGGATTTTGACTCAGTCTCGACAGCATGGGCGGTCTCTGAAGAGATACAAAGAAGCAGTAGTAAGGGTTTGAGGTGTGTGTTTGTGTGTGTGTGTGGGCAGTCAGATGGTTTGGCAAGAAGGAGAGTAACAGAAGTGAACTTGCCAGCAACTGAACAAGCCCCAGTTTTGGTGTGTGCCTTGTTTGTGTCTTTTGCCCTGATGCTCTGCCAATGTCTGTTTTTTTTTGCCTGTCAGCTATAAATCATATTGTATCGGAACACGGGATCAAGTATGTAGTTGTGCAGCCTTTTGTCTCACAAGGAGAGATGCACCTGATAGCTCCTAACATTTAAGTGTGAGGAATAAAACACTCAGGGATGTACTGCTATAGTAAAATAAGCCCTGACTATGTGGTGTGTTGTGACCTGTGAAGTGGAGTTAGTTAGCACCCTGAAGTTGATTATCTTCCAATAACGGCACCAATGATAATTACTGTAGGGTGTTCATGGGGCAGCATGATACCTGCCCCGATGGGCATCCAGTATGGCTAGGTATTCAGCATTTTTGGTCCCTTGTAAGTGCTAATTTGCAAGCTGTAATGATGTCATTTTCCACCTCAGCAAAATCGATGTGCAAAATGGATGGGGGGGAAAAAAACGTGGACACCTCCATGAGAGCATGTCTTTTGTTTTCTCTGTCAGAGCACGTAACGCTTATAGAAAGGTACTTTAGCCTCACTTTTACAGTTACAAGCCTGAGTGGATATTGGTTCTGTTCTGCTATAGTGAACTTCAAAAATTCATGCACAGCAACAACAGCGAGCATGTTAGCCTTGAATGCAGCATTACAGTTCCCATTTTTGTCCACTACGTCAATGAAACATCGGCTTATATCTGTCAAATAGCGACAAAAGAGCAAATTAGCATTTCAGTGAAACTGAAAATGTATGAAGTTGTGAATGAGGACTTGAAGATCAACATTTGTTGAATACGCATGTATTTCACAAGCAGCTAGTCATAGTAAATTAAAGTATTAGTGTTTGGTAGTCACTTAAAACAGTTCTTAAGTAATACTGAGACTTTTTAAGCTATTGGATGCTGTGTATTTTTTGTACCGTTGTTGGACAGGGTTTACAACTTGTTTTGTTTTTTTTGCAAAGTTTTTGAATGCTCTTTTGTATAAAAAAAATTCAGAAGCCATCTTTTTTTGACAGTTGAAATTAGCTGGATTTCGTGGGGCTCGCCTGAGGATGTAGAAAAATCAAATTTTGTCCCTAACTGAACTGTTCGTCATTAACCTCCCTGGGCTGTTTTACAATTTTAATTACATTCAAATAGTTTTTAATTAACATGTAAAAGGTTTTTCTTGGCAGAGAGTGGAATATTAGTAAAATGAATGACCCCCCCCCCCCCCCCACACACACACACACACACACAATGTAGCAAAGTTGCTTCATTTTTTTTTTTCCTCATTGCCTCTATACACTGTTAAGAGGCTTAAGCTATTAAAGGGCCAAAGTGCAAAATATTGACCTTGGTTTTCATTATGTGTGGGGTCTCATGCAGGATTGTGCGATTTTATAGCTATTCATTATTTGATAATGAGCTCCTGGAAAGTAAGTGCTTTCGATATAGATATTATATATTTTCTAGATGATTGTGAATCCTAATTCTTCTAATCTGCTCTCTCGGTATGAATGTCCATTACCTCTCATTACGTCTTAAACCTTTAGCAGGCAATCTCATGTGAGTACTGCAGGTATATAGGTGTCAGGGTGCTTAGTGTAATTTCACTCTAATCCCTCATCCTCTCTGCAGATGATAGAACTAATGATACGATTTTCCTCCCATAAATAGTACGATGATCAGTATTTTTCTCACAATGCTGCTGCTTCAGAATGTTTTCTATAGAGAGAGTTCACTTTTGGGAAGACGAGACTGTAGTAAGGATTTGAGGCTTACAGATTATTTTTTTAAATACCAGTTATGTTAAAACTATACTGCAAGCAAGGTAGCAAAATTAGCTCACTCCATTAAAGATACTTAAAAGAAGCTTGACCTAATAGCAAGTGGTCATTTTACACAGTTTGAGAGTACAGCCAGAGTATCTCCATCTTGAGTGGAAAAGCTAACGTTACAGACGTATCTCTGATCGTTACAAAGCAGTGAAACTGGAGTCTCCTTCCAAAACGGCTAAATAAACATTTCCTTACAGAAAACATCAACAATTTTTTTCCTGACTTGCTGCATGTAATCTAATAGTTGTGCTGCATTTGTATTGGCTTCACTGCCCATTTCTAACGGCTGGACTAACATTAGCGAACTCTCCGCTAGTTTTTGAGTGTTTATCTGCTCAAGGATTCATTTTCTTATTTACAGTCGTGCTGAACCTTCATCATTAAGCTGACGTGCACCATTATTAGTGCTAAATGCACGGATTTAAATTTAATCACTACTTTCTGCGACTAAAAAGCGCCTCAGCTCCTCTTTCATGAAAGCCGGGGTCACTGAAGGAGGTACCCAGTTTTTTTCCCCCCTCCCTCGCATCCCTGTCATTAAGGAGAGGAGCAATTAACCAAGTGACCAATTAATTACAATGCTGTAATCTACAGAAATGACGTGCTGCAGAGATGTGCACCACACACGGGATTTAACAAAGACCCCTTAATCAAATTAATCTCAGATAAACAAACGGCATAAAATAGCTCCCAGTCAGTTTATACCGGTATTAAAGAATAAAAAGGGGTAATTAGCACTAAACGTCTCTTTCTGTTCTCTCCGTCCCTCTGTGCTCCCTATCGCGCCACACACTTCCGCTCTGGCTCTCTTTTAATCTGTCTTTTGCACTTTCTATCATTGTTTCTTTAGTTCTTTCTATCTTTTTCTCCTCATCTGTCTAACTATCTGCCTATATTTGTCTGTATCCCTCTGGTTTTTTCTATCTCTATATCATTCTGCTCTCGTTTTCTTCACTGACTCCATCTCCCTCCCTCTCTCCCTACCTCCTGATTTTTCCATCAGTCTTTTATTTTATTCCCGTTCTCTAAACCTGTCACACTCCCCTGCTCTTATTTCTGTCTCTCTCTTCATTTATCACTTTTCAATCTCCTCAGTGACACTTAGTGTTGTTTCTGTATCACCATCAGTTGCTCACTCTCTCTCTCTCTCTCTCTCTCTCTCCATATATATGTTTATCTCTTCCTCCGTTCTTTCATTCTCACATTCTCTTGCTTATTCACTCACTCTTGCTTGCCTTTACCTTGCATCATTTTTGCTCTTAACACTCTTCATGTCTAGACATTTGTATAGCATTTTTTTTTTCCCCGTAAGGAGTCTCTAGTGTCAGCGATTAGTATCGGTTAAAGAGTTGAAGCTTTCTGACATGGGCAAGTCTTCAGCACAGAGGAGTTTACACTTTACAGTTTCTCAGTAGTATCTCAGTTAGTTTCTTTTGTTTTATAAACTTCACAGAAGAGAAAACGAGAGGCTGGTGAGGGAATGACGTTTATAGCTGCTATAACAACCAACAGGAATTAAAAGTAATATGTCTAAAAAGTAAATAATGAATAAAACATGGTTAGGTTCGGCAAAAACTCTTCAGGATGGGTTGTTAGAGGAAAATAATGAACTTCGTGGTGGTAAGTCACTCCACTTCCCATCAGGCCACCTTGACGTTGATTATTTTGCTATAACAGCGTTCTCGAACGTTTTTTTTTTTCTTTTTTCCTTAATATAGCTATCAACTTTGGTTACTCCAGTGGCAATACCTCAGTGTAACACTGGTGATCTTTCACCAGTCTAATAGACTTTTATCTGACTGAGCAGTACTGTTTATAAATAATTTATATACGAAAATGACTTGTAAATGAAAGGATTTACCAGAAGTCCCATATTTTGCCAAGCGATCTGGTGTTCATTTGAAATTCTGCTCTTAACCCGTCATTAAGGTGCGCCACATTTCTCATCCCCATTGCTCCACTAATCAGACTCCTAGAAATTA
>CM074947.1:28005028-28025780 GCA_037577455.1 Pangasius macronema | reverse complement strand
GTTAAAGAGTTGAAGCTTTCTGACATGGGCAAGTCTTCAGCACAGAGGAGTTTACACTTTACAGTTTCTCAGTAGTACCTCAGTTAGTTTCTTTTGTTTTATAAACTTCACAGAAGAGAAAACGAGAGGCTGGTGAGGGAATGACATTTATAGCTGCTATAACAACCGACAGGAATTAAAAGTCATATGTCTAAAAAGTAAGTAATGAATAAAACATGGTTAGGTTCGGCAAAAACACTTCAGGATGGGTTGTTAGAGGAAAATAATGAACTTCGTGGTGGTAAGTCACTCCACTTCCCATCAGGCCACCTTGATTTTGATTATTTTGCTATAACAGCGTTCTTAAAGGTTCTTACTCCAGTGACAATAGCTCAGTGTAACACTGGTGATCTTTACTACCTAATACACTTTTATCTGACTGAGCAGTACTGTTAGAAATAATTTATATGCCAAAATGACTTGTAAATGAAAGCATTTACCAGAAGTCCCATATTTTGCCAAGCGATCTGGTGTTCATTTGAAGTTCTGCTCTTAACCCGTCATTAAGGTGCGCCACATTTCTCATCCCCATTGCTCCACTAATCAGACTCCTAGAAATTACTCCACCAAGCTCATCGCTTTCTCCGCTCCTACCTCCTATGCTCCTGTAAGCAATCTGAGCGTTTGACGTGAAAGATGTTCAGTTCCTAACGAGCCCAGAGGCTTTCACAAGCCCTGCAAACAAGCCAAGGTTTATTTTATAAACACGAGAAAGACGGCAGATAATGGCCGATCACTTCTCAAAACATCCTAGGAGCAGCGTTGCCTGGCCCTTTCCCCTCACCATATGTTCTCATTAGGTTCTTTAGGATGGAAAGGCTGCAGTGTGTAGCGAGGGTCACACGGCTTTTTGCGATGGATAGGATCTCCTTGAGCACTTCTTGTTTTTTTTGTTTTTCCACCTCCCAGGACATTTTCAGAAATTTGCAAGTGAAATGAGTTTGGGGTCAGCCCAGAGAAAGTACACACAGGTGGCTCGATTTGAAGTAGTATTTAAAAAAAATTTTTTTTTTTTTGCTTTTAATACCATTAGGACAGCAGACACATTCAAAGACAGACTCTGTTCATGTTGGGAAAACATGAGTAATTAATTACGAGGCATCAGTTTTGACACGTCTAGAATTATGCTGTCAGAGTGCGAGAGAGTTTGGAGACGTTGATGTCTTCGTCTTTGGGAGGTAATTGGTGCCTGTCAGTCATGTACTGGAGACTAGTGGAACGGAGGAATACACCTGCGAAGAAATGCAGGAATAAGAGACCAGCACCAATAAATATGTCATTAGTTCCCTCAAGAAATGTAAGACGGTGAGATCATGAAGTACAGTGCACGGCTTTCAAATGTCCTCATGTGACCTCCATTTTTTTTTTTTTTTTATTCATCTAGTAAAACCAGTGTTAGCTTTACATACAGTAAAGCTAAAAAAAAAAAAAAACAACTCCAGACTATAGCTTTAACTAAAGTAAGTGTGGAAACATGTTGGCTTGTTTCCTAAATGCTAATCTCTGCTTATTTTCGATTGGACACAAGGTGTTGAGTTTGATTTTCTGTAACAGCAGTTCTGAAAGTAGTTTCTAGCTGCGTTTCAAATCAAAGCTTTTCTATTAATGTGCTTGATAATATGTTCAGGTTAATCTACAGCAGACTCGCCACATAATCTGTCATGTTATTTAACAAAGATAAACGTTAAATTGTTGATATGATGTAGCTTATTTAATATTATGGAAGGAACTATAAATGCATAAAAACTATAATGAGGCGTTCTTTAATTAACAAAGCGTCGAAATCGTTGCTGCGGTGCAAGCGGAATAAAACACTTTGGGATTGCTGTTACTGGAAAAGAAAATTTTGGGGCAACACATCAAGCATCACACCAGCATGTTGTTGATTATTTTCCTATAATAGCACACTCCCTGAGTGTTTCATTCCTTAATTAATAGACAAAAATCCCATAATTAAATAATATATCCAAAATAAAGACTATGTTTGAATATGTAAATATTATGAATATTTAAATGCGCTGGAAGAGTGTATTTGTGCTTATATGGGGTAGTGAATGTGGTGTGTGTGTGTGTGGGTGTGTGTGTGTGTTGGAGGTGGAATGCTCCTGCCATGCCTCAGTTTGATTATTGCAGAGAACAATAGAGCTCTTGTGGCCGCTCTCGCTCTCCTCCGCTCAGTTCTGCTCCGTCAAGTCAGAGGGCACGCCGTGTTCCTGACTCACACTCATCCGAAACCGCCTATCTCTCTCTCGCTGTCTCATTATCCCGTCTCTGCCTCGGCCTCCATCCCTTCCTTCTCGCTCCCTATCTGCCCTCCATGCCTTTCTCCTTTCACTCACGGCCCATTCCTGCCTCATGCCTCGTGCTCGTGTGTCCTGATAAGCACACGGACGTCGCTTCCCTAATGGAGGAGTCTCTTAATCACCACAGAGCAGCGCGGAAAGTATCTTTTACGTGGGCAAAAAAATGTCATGCATTATGCATTATGATCTTGTCTGCTGGAAATATATACAGTAAGGAAAAAAGTCTGAGCTATCAGCGGCTGGTGCAGAAACATTCCTCAGTCAGTACTTCAGGAATCCAAAATGTAACTTTTTTTGTAAATATAATTAGTTTTAAGAATATACACTTGGCTCATTGTCCAGAGTTTGTGTTAACTTTCTCAATGTTTAAGGTAACTTTAGGATTTATTTATTTATTTATTTATAACTTAAGTATGTTAGTACTTGTGAACTCCAGAATGAAGGGCTCCCTACGTTAATAATAAATAAAAATATTTATTGAGAATAGTCGATAGTTGATGGAATATTTTGTCTGAGTATTTGTGGTGAAAATAACAGCTTCCCATAGTGGAAAAGTTACAGCTTTACCTCTAACTGTTACAAGTCACTGACACTGGAGACTCCTTACAGAAAACTTCATATTAACAATTACACGTTTTTCCTTTGTTAAATCACAGCACATTTTTTTATTATTTGGCTTGAATTATGTCGCACATTAAACCTAAACATCCAAGTGAATGAGTGTTTCCACATAAGTGCACAACACACACACACACACACACACACACACACACACAACGCTGCTACACTAGTAACCCAGACACACTTCGAGCACATGTACAGTCAAACCCATTCTTCTCTTAAAATAAATGTCACACTATGCTACACACACTCTCATTACTTTACATACAGATCTGCACACACACACACACACACACACACACCCCTCAGACAGTACATATGCACTTTACTAGCACATGTAAGCTCAAGTACTCTCTTCTCTTCAAATAAACACACACACACTGACTGCCAGGCAGCATGAATGGTCTGCTTTTTTAGCTGGCAGTGATTGGCGATCAGGCCGAGGAGAGGATATGTTTCTCTTTCATTAGTGCGATGAGCTCAGCGCTGTGTCCAACAGCACACATTAACCTCCAGAGTTTAACCTCTGCACACACCTTTGTCTTTTTCTGTCTCTCTTTCTCCTTCACCAGCTGTCCATTGACCACTCATCTCTCCTTTTCCCTCGATCATAATTCCTGCCCTAACCAAGTGTCCCTTTCTTTTCCTCCTCCTTTCACGCACTTCATGTCCAAGAACACGGATCACTAATTATGGACTGATTAGTATGGTGAAGACAGGGCGGTGGGTTAAAGATGGTTATAGTATAGAAAGTTGCCTGTGCAGGGAGGAACAGTGTATTACCCGTTTTTGCGAGTGTGAGGAAGCTTGTAAAGATGCTATACAGAACCGTACGAAGAGAACCACGAGAAGCACCTGACTACATGTGGTAAAAATCTTACCAGGACACAATCCAGGGCCAAAAAGTTTTCATACAACTATATTGCACTTCTTTCTGGAAAATTCACTTCTGCAGTTCTTGCATTTTACAATTCACTTTGGATAAAAGCACCTGCTTTTTATAACCTGTAAGATCAGTGTTATTTCTTTAGTCTCTGTGGAATTATTACCTGGCGTTGAGCTGCTAGAAATACTTTCCACTGCACTCATGTTCATTTTGGAGTAACGCAGATTTTAAAACTGTCCAATAGGTGTGGTGTGTGTAAGCTCAGGACCTTATTTAAGATATCATGTATAGTATATTCAATTCATTTATATACTGCAGAATGATGCTGTAATTAAATGATGATATAATGGTAAACATTTTGTCGCTACCGTTTATTTAATTAGAAATAGATTCACAAAAATGCATCAAAATTTCAAAATGCGTAGTTTATGGATTAAAAGAGAAAAGATTTGAGAGGCCTGTTTTGGAGTCGGAAGCATTCATTTCAAATCTGTAATGAATGTAGCTCTGTAGCTCATCCTGTTTTCTCCAACATGATGCCCGAGGCTTACGTCTTTTCCTCCTCTTAATGCCTCACGAGCACCGAGGCAGAAGAAGGCAACAAAAGGCCTGTGAGTCAGTTCGTGTCAGCCCTCCTCTCTGCTCTGTTTTTCCCTCTCCCTCCTTTTCCTCCAAACGCATTATTAATTGGATTTAGATATTTGGAAAATGATCTATTTAATGGGATTACTACTGGTATAATGATCTTATTTGCGAGGGAATGCGTCCAGGCTTTTCGGGGGCAGGCTGGTGCTCTTCGGTCCTCGTGTTGTTTCGTGTTTTTGTATCATGGCCAGAGATAGAGTTCCGGGGGTTTGTTGTGAAAGAGAAATCCTGGGTTTGAAACAAATGTGCATGTGTCGAACATAAAGTAACGAAAGACAGAAATATCCCTCATGAACATGAATCTGTTAAAGCTTTCATAGCCCATTTATACACTTTTTTTCTCTATTTCTCGAAAGGTTCGTGCCCTGACATCATGGCAAAAAAAACAAAAACAACTTGAAGTTCATGTGACACACTTAACTAAGCGCTTGGACACTTTCCGCTCTAAAATCCTGCTAATTTATCTCATTGCTTATACCCAGAATTCACCCAGTGTACACTAATTCCTTCACAGTGCACAGCACATTTACTGACATTACCATCTGAATGCGTTTCTTTAATATAAATGCGTTTTAAAACACGCTCGATTTGGTACATAAGAATGATAGTCCAATGTGATTATGCTAATGACTCTTAATTTGCATAAAACCACAGGATTTTTTTTTTTTAAAACCCGATTAAAATTACTGAATATTTATGGATTTATTTCATTTTAATGTGTTATATTTTAATAAACAAACATGTATGGATCGCTCAAATACATTCAGCGGATTTCCAGTCTGCGTAATAAATTTAATCGTTAATATATATATAATAAGATTCAGAAATTGTAGCATTTCAGTAAATCGTTCTGTTTGTCAGAAGTGTGTGTGTGTGTGTGTGTGTGTGCGCGCACGCGTGCAGGTAATCCTCGGGTCTAGTCTCAAGGTGCACGTGTGTATCCATCCATAAAGGGCAGCCTCACAGGCCTCCATTCACAACATTAATCTGAACACAAGTGTTTTTTTGTGCTGCTCCACTCCGATTTTCATCGCCATCAATTTGGTACACAGATTGAATGCGATTCTCGCTATCAAATTCTACACGTACGCACACGTGCCTCGACTCCTCTGACCCATTCCATCTCCAGCTGTGGATTTAAACTGGGTCACAGGATGACTGTAATGTTATGCACGTACAGCTCTGCTCCAGCCTCTGCGCATTTATATACGCACACAATCGTACATACGGACGGAGAGATTAAAGCTGACGTGTTTACATACATGCAAAATGAAGAGTAAACAAAGCTGCGAACGCATTCACAGCTTCCCGTGCACACTCGTCTATAGGCCTGTGTGAGACACGTGTACTTTTTGACAGCGTACAAACACACAGCAGTAACCTTTACAGTCCCAGGCAGTACGACAGAGGGGGAAAAGCCACACAGACCTGGATACACAGGTTTTTTTTTTTTGTGTGTGTGTATATAAATAAACATGTATTAAAAGGTTACAATACAGAAATTCAGCTTAAATTCCACATCTCGTAAGGAATATTTATTTGCTACAAGGTTTCTCATTGATATTACAAGATGTCAACCTTCTATCCCAAAATATTTCTCCTAAATTCCCTTAGAAATAGAAGAGAATGAGGAGAAATGGAGTGAGCTGGAGGGAGAGATTTTTCTGAGAACTAAAATAGAGTCGGATGCTGAACACCATAACTTTATCGCTTTATCACTTTATCGCTATACCAGTGAGATGGGAGCTAAAAAACTAACACTAACACTTTTCCCTCTCTGTTGTTCATTGGTTAGTTTATCAAGTTTTTCTTTTTTTGTTGTTGTTGTTTGTTTCTGGAAAATCTTCACAGTAAAATCACTAATATTTTTTTTCCCAAAAGATTCATAAGGCATCTGGTTGAGATTTGACGTACGCATCAGGACTGGGATCCCATGGGACACCAAAAAAAAAATAAAGTTGCGCAAGTGAGAATTTGCTACTTTCATGTGAACACAAGTTAGCATTTAGATATGAAGCTTGAGCAAAAAAAAAGATTCACATTCAGACAAAGAATGTGTGTTTTAGCCTCGTTAGTGACTGCCTGGTCAGGGTCATGGTGATTCTAGTATGGTATTTGGAGGACATATTGTGGGGAGGTACAGACAAAAATATGTGCACGAAAAAAAAAAAACTGCACACGTGTAAATAGAACTAATTATGAACTGGAGTGATGTAGCTGACGTCGCGGAACTGTCGGAGCCATGAACAGAACAGTTCAGACCAGATGGACACTGCTGAAATTTCTACCTCTGGGTATTTCAGTGTTTTCAGGGGCAAAGTGACAGGGTTCATATTTAATAAAAACACAAACAACGTTTCTGGTTTAGGCCACACCCACTTCAGGTTTAAATCCGAATACAGATATGTATGTTTGGAGCACAATGCGGATATAGACGTCTCTGATCAATGTATTGTCATATTCTCTTTATTCATAAAGGCTTACTTCATAGGTGTTGACACTTCAGCATGTTGAGATGCTACAGACGACTGAGCAACCCGCTGTTCACGAAGGTGGATGGGTGGATTGAGTACAATCAGGTCTGTAAGTATTTGGACAGTGACATGATTTTTGTAATTGTGCCTCTGCACACCACCATAATGGATTTGAAATGAAGCAATCAAGATGTTATTGAAGTGTAGACTTTCAGCGTTAATCCAAGGGGTTTAACAGAAATATAGAATTAACCGTTTAGGAATCGCAAAAGCTCAAAAGTAATTGTACAAACAAACCTAATCATAAATATTAGGGTTATTTTTAATACTTGGGTGCAAATGCTTTGCAGTCATTGACTGCCTGGACAGCATCAAATGCTGAGTTTCCTCCCTGGAGATGCTTTGCCAGGCCTTTACTGCAGCCNTCATTTCAGTTTTGCAGCATTTGACGGAAACTGAGCAGAAAGTATAGCTCTAGACACTTCAGAATTCATCCTGTTACTTCTGTCAGCAGTCACATCATCCCTAAACACCGCTGACCCGGTTCCATTGGCAGCCGTACATGCCCATGCCATAACACTGTCTCCACATGTTTGATAGATGATGTGGTATACTTTGGAACATGAGCCCTTCCTTTCCTTGTGCATACTTTTCTCTTCCCATCATTCTGGTACAAGTTATCTTGCATTAAAACTGGTAAGGCTTTATTTTTTTTTTTTAATATAAAGCAGAGTCTAATCTGGCCTTTCTGTTCTTGAGTGTTACCAGTGGTTTGCATCTTGAGGTAAACCATCTGTATTTTCATCCATGAAGGCATCTCTTGATTATGAACTTTGACAATGATACGCCTACCTCATCGAGAGTGTTCTTGACTTGGCTAGATGTTGAGAAGGGCTTTTCTTCACCAAGGAAAGAAATATGTGATCTTTCACGTTAGTTGTATTCCTTTTGGTGTTGCTGGGCTCGCCAATGCATCCCTTCTTTTTAAGAATGCACCAAATTGTTGATTTGTCCACAGTTTCTGCTGTCTGACAGGTCTGTTTTGATTTCAGCCTAATGATGGACTCTTTGACTTGCAGTGGCACCTCTTTGGATCACATAGTGAGTTCCCATGAACAGCTACCAAATGCAAATTCAACACTTGGAGTCAACTCCAGACCTTTTTATCCCCTTAATTTGTCATGAAATAATGAGGAAACAGGCCATATCTGGCCATGAAACTGCTTTACAGTCAATTGTCCAATTACTTTTGAGCCTGTGAAAATGGAGGGACACTAAAAAATAATAAATAAATAAATGGCTGTAGTTCCTAAACGGTTAATGAATTATTTTTATTAACTCCCTTGAATTAAAGCCGAAAGTCTACACTTCAATCGCATCTCGATTTCTTCATTTCAAATCCATTGTGGTGGTGTACAGAGGCAACATGACACAAATTGTCCAAATACTTACGGACCTGACTGTATATAAACGCTTGTGATTCCAGTATGGTTCATCCATTATACACGTACATACTCTCAAATTAAAGCTGACATTTATAACCGACACTCTACCCTTTAACCTTTTAGTCAGCATTTCGGGTCAAACCCAATGTGTTGGAGAACAGAGATAAAATTGGTGTCATTGTCCAATTATTTATGAACCTGTGTGTATAGGGTTTCTCCCGTGCTCTTTGTGACCGAGCTTCGAGAGAAGACGAGCATTGTTTCAGCCGCATTGTGACTTTAATTAGACTTTAATCACACTCTCAAACACACCCATACACTTAGCAACTCTCCATTGCCCTTCAAGTCTGGTGAATTAAAGAAAGAAGAGAGTGAGGCATTCAGTGCATTCAAATGACAGCATGAAATATTTAAACTTTTCCTTCAGCAGCTTTTTAAATGTGCATTGGAGAATTAACAGGATCATATTTAAAGTAAAATGGCCTTCTGTGGCAAACTCGAGTTCTGATGATGACATGCAGCTCAACCAGCTCCGCGACTCAAGCGGCTAGTTAAACTAGCTAATTTGACTTTATCTTATGTTGGCGATGCTATAACGTCACTCCACGATTTAGTGCGCTGTTTTTTTCTTAGCGCTTTGCATATAAAAAGTTATGGCGTATTATCTCAGCAGTGATGTAAGTAGTGGCAGATCAGTGGATTTATAGCATGTAGAAAAGTAGATCCAGTCTACACTGGCCATAGTTTGAGATGCCTGAATAATCATTACAATTGAAAGTCTTCCATTTGAATTTACAGATGAGTGCAAGATTTTGGAGCAGATTAAGACATTTATACCAATAAAATATTTAGTGTGGTCAAAGAGTTTGTTGGCTAAGGATTAAAACATGTCAGGCCAGGCCATGCCATATAGAAAAATAAAAAGAGTAGCATTATGTTTTTGTTTTGTTTTTATTTAGTAATGTAATTTAATGTGGAATGTCTGTGAGAGGTTAGTTCCTGAGATGACTTTCATTACAGATATCTTTAAAAATAGCAATGTTTTTTTTTTCTTTTGTTATAATACAACATATTTAAAAATCGTGACTTACTATATGTGAGTAAAGCCTTACGTGTTCTTTGTTTTTGTTGTTACTATAGAAATTATAACATATATTAGACGGAAAGCGAATGAATGTAAACCTGTGATGTGAATTACAGCTGGAGCTTTTGTCCGAGATGCTGCTCTTAATCCAGCACCTTCTGACCAGTCAGAGTTGAGAATTCAACAGCGCTGAGATACAAGATATCCAAAAAACATTTAAATTTAAGATCCACGCTCTGCCTTTATAACCAGCTCTGACCTTGACTGAGAGGGTTATGATGAAACTTTTGGTTCTTTTCTGTTATTTTAGATTGTGGTGTTATTTATAGGGGAAAAACAAGGAGGATGCAAACTTTTGTACGTAGTTGTAACTAGCACATGGTCTTAGTTTTGTTGAATTTAAATTATTTTGTATTATGAATCTTTTGACATCTCGTTTACACACACGGGTTAATACAGGATCACTCGCACTGTTGATGCTGGAGCGTGCACACAGAGGCATCAGTGTGGGGGGAAAAAAACAGCTGAGGGGAAACCCTAAAACCTGTATTATTTTTTTTTAATGGTTTAACCTGCAGATTTTCTTAGCACTTTGAGAATTAGGTAGTGATACAGTGCTGTGAGTCCCTTATAGTTTATCCAGTATAGACATAAATTCGCTCAAATACACTCATATTTCAGCTTTTTCTATTCCAAACACGACTTCATTTAAGTCCAAAGTTGAATGATGTTGCATCGTTTTCATTCTTTGCCAGGTCGTACAATGTTTTCTACCTGTATCACAAGGGGATTGAGCCTCTGCACTACTGAATGACACAGCAAGCACTTTCACACGTGTCCCAACAGACACCGGCCAGATCAGAGAACAGCAGCAGAAGAGCGTCTCACAGCAGGTTTGGATATTGTTCGCTTCAACCGTCTTGTATTTCATATTAATCGTCCATCTGACATGTAGAATCCAGTTAAAGCTCTCCACGGGCCGCCTGTATAGAAACGCATGCAGCGATTAAGGCCGCTCAGGGGTGTATGACAAACCACAGCTCTTTCTCACTCTCTATTATTAATATAGCTGTAGATGGAGCATGCACTGCAGCAGTAAGAGACCTCAGATGTCAGGATTAATGGGTGAAAAGGGTTTTGAGAGGAGTGTGTGTGTGCTCTGTGACAGCAAGGTTTTTTTTTTTTTTTTTAATCACATCTGGGATGAATAACACTCGCTCACACTGACCCTTTTCTCCCATCTGCTACATCTGCAGACGTTGCTCTTTTATAATGATTTCTGAAACGATTTTATAATGATTTTTGAACAGACCTGCTGGAAGGAGTGAAGGCTTTCAGCTTGGTCTGAGAAAAACATCAGTAACATTTCAAGAGAGATGTGCTTCTTGAATACGCTGCCCCTAGTGGTGAGCGGAGGAGCTGCATATGAGCAAGCACTTAAGGAGACTAAAAAAAAAAAAAAAGGAGGGGAAAAACAGTATTTATTTTTCAGTTTACACCACCTAATGATGCTTGTTGTGCTTGTGTACCAGTCCTCAGTTTTTCCATCTTTCTTTTCCCCATAGATAATGTCCCTGCGGTTAGCTAAGCAGTTTGATGTCTTAAACCGAAACGACAACGTATGCTGAGAATCCACTTCCTTGCCAAGTTTGGCTTTTTCAGCAACAAACTTTGAGTTCGACCCCGCTTTGACCACTGGGACAACTCTCTTTACACTGTTATTGTATTAGTTTCATTCTTTTCAATGATAAATCTTTGTACTCGGCAGAATATATTTTACAAACTGTCACTCCTGAAAGCAAGCACCCCCATCCATGTTAAACAACCTTGTGTTCTTGGGAATATAATATTATATTAAATGGGGGTGTAGGGGGGTTTTTGAGGAAATGGAAAAAGCGCTTAAGCAACGTGGAACGTCATAAAACAGAATTGCAAAACTCTCAAAGTAAAAAAAAAAAAAAAGGGCCGGTGTTTGAGACTTGACATCAAAAGTATCGTCCTCATGGCAAATTGCTGCGACTCTAATCGGACGCAGCTGCATGCATCTCTTCTGTTTTATCGCAGCTTTATGACTTCGTAACCAATCGTTCAACAGGTGCCTGTCTTTTGGAAACCCAAAGCGAGCATTCAGTAGATGTGATCAGCATTAAATGCCATCGCTGCCGCGCCGCACCGCCGTCTCTCCTTCCTTCCTTCCTTCTTTCGCCATAGTTACAATTTTGATGTTGATTTATGAAGTGTCCCGCGCTGAGGTCAGCAGCCTATCTGAGATTTATGAAACAGCCACTGAGAGAGAGAAAGAGAGAGAGAGAGCGCAGCAACCCGATCTATCAGCCTTTATTATTGTTGTGACTCTGCCATTATAACCTCCCTCAAATGCATCACTCTCAGTCAATTGAGGAGGGTTTGTTTGAAGTCAGAAGGCAGATTCGGTAATCGGTACAGGCGGCGTACTTCAGCGAATGCGCACGGCTTCGCTCGAATATCTCGTCTTCCCGTCGTTAATGCATTACATGTCCCTTAATATGCTGAAGCAAGTGAATTCATCACTCTAATTGCTGTAGTACATCATGATCTCTTTAGGACTCTCTCAGTCTGTAGAAAGGGGTATGATTACAAAAGGACGTTATTCAGGAATGCATGCACGTGGGACTATCCAGTGTTCCTACACCAGCAAAGCTTTCTGTTAGTACAGAATAACACGTGCTTGAAAGCAGCATTGGACATACAAAGCATGCAGTTTTGCATAAGCGAGAATGTCTGTTTGGCATAACATATTCTTCTTCATCTTTTGTTTTACTTGCATGAGAATATACTCGCTTAAAAGCAAGATCACACAGTGAGAATGCCTGTTGGCCTAACCAAGTCATGATCAAGCTGATGTGAAATAATGCTCATCAGAAGGACGCAGGTCCCAGTTGCACCAATGATCTTTTTGTAGCAATGGCTCTGGGTTTGTCAGTGGGCGTCTTCCTGCCCTGCCAGTTCGCAAACTCCGTTTCTGCCCCAGATTGACGAATAAAGTCATATTCTGGGTTGTGTGGGACGATATGCTTGGCATCCAGCACTGACGAGTGGATTAAGCGGAGGCCGTGCCATCTCTGAATGGCACCCCATTGCCATGGAGATGAGCGTCGCTCAGCATCAGCACCACGTTCCACACGTTTGACACCCGAGTTCTCAGACGGGCGTGCGGCAACGACGACAAACAGCGGCATATTTCCACAGCTACCTCACATATGTTACATTTTCTGAAGTAAATTTGGCATGTCTAAAAACTAGGATAATGATGATAAATGTGACAGCCTGAAAAACTAATTACAATTGTCTCCCTGCGTTCTCCAACGCACGCCTGTATGAAAAACTCATTTAAATCTTCCACAAGTCCAAAAGACAGTCTTGCTCTAAAGCCATTTGGCACACTCGCTCACCCAGTTTACATTTCCAGAGGATTAGCAGAAGAGCTTGAAATAATCATGCCAGATGTCTCCTTACACCCAGAAAAAGAGCCTGCCCATTGGGCATTTGGGTTTTTATTGTATTTTTTTTCTCTTTTTTTTTTTTTTATCACTCTTAAGTGCAAACACTTTAGAGTCCTTGGAATGCTTGGCCTCATGTCGTGATGTAATGTAAGCAAATTAAATTCCTCTCATGTCTGTCGAGTTTTATGGCATCACTATATTTAATCATCGCTCCTGTTTTTTTTTTTTATGTATAGTAGCTGCCTACAGAGTAGCTGAACAGATTCTAATGAAATGATGTAGACCGATATATCGTAATTCTGTAACTCTACGTATTCAAACAGTGATGAGTCCACTTGTGTTTTAAGATATTAATATAGGCAATGTTGCCTGTCAAATATAGCACCTGATGGATATAAATATTCAGTTTTTTCCGCATAATTTCCGTCTCCAGCTTCAGCACTTTGTTAACAGAGGTAATGTTGTAACGTGCGACTTTCTGTTTTGAGGATTTCTGTGTTGAAGACAAACTCATTTTTTTGTCTTAACTTCAAAAGAGAGAAAAAAAGAGAGTCTAGTAAGAGTGTGATTGTTTATAGCTGATAAGTCATGAGGAGAACTAAACGTTTCACAGATGTCACACAAGACTAAATGCAACTATAACTGGATAAAAAGCATGACATGCTTTAATTGATAAACGATTGTAGTCTTTGACAAATTGCTGAGAAGTAAATCATGCTTTAGGATGTGCTGTTGTAGGGAAATGATCAACTCGGGCGGTAACGGTAACTCTGCTTCACATTGGGCCGCATCATACCACCCCATCGGTAATTATTTCCTTATAACAACATGCCCCCAAGTACTTTTTAAAACTCTTCAACATTGTTAACGTCATATTAGTGCACCAAAGCAAAAAACCAACTGTTTCAACCTCCTCCCTGTTGGATTTTGCATCATTTCATTATGTGACAAAAGTACAACACCAAGTTGTCCATGATCAGTTCCTGAAGTGTGGGAGGAACACCAGCAAGGAGCTCAACCACTTCCTGTCTAGTTCTCGTTCTGGAGACGTCCAGAACCATCTTCTTTTAGTGAAAATGCGCCTAAAAAGCGGTATTGTGGAAGCGATGGTAATGTACCGCAGAACACCACCACGCATTAGACACTGCATTAAAAATGCGACAAATATCTATTCCCATAAAACGCCTGATTCCTCACTTGACCTCTGAAATGCAATCGCAGCCTTTTCTCTTAGTAAATAGAGACATGTGTTTCATCGCTGGACGTGAGTGCTACAGTGTTTGTGGGATGGGTGTTTTTTTTTCGCTTTAATGAGTACGGCAGGAATGCTCTGTCTCCCACATGTCTCGGAGGAAGAGGGAGGGCGGCCATCTTATTGCTGCCACATGTGCAGCTCTCTCTCTCTCTCTCGCGCTCTCTTGCGTTCTCCCTCTCCTGCAGGCCGGTGTGGTCAGCTAGTTCAAAGCAGCCCGTCTCATTTGTTATACACTTTATGTAACAACGTGCTGATGCCTCCCCATGCCTGAGAGGCAAAAAAAATGGGGCAACAAAAGAATGCCTTCCTGTTGTTTCTCTTTCTTCTTGAATGTCAAATTAGGCCTGGCCTGCTAGCTTGTGGCTTCACTTTCTAGCTTCTCTGTTGAAGTAATTAGCATGTATCTTGATTTGGGTGTTAGCCTCGCAACTAAGTCTCTTTCTTTCCTAATTTCTTTTTCGAGAATAGTTTTAAAATGAGCGAGCACAGTTTAGCCACTCTGAGAAATGGGCACTCTGTTTGCAAGGCCTCAGTTGAGCAATGGTATGGAGAGCAGCGTGCCACATATGGCAACAATCTGCCTTGCTAATCCAGATATTAGACAAGTTTGGGTTCAGGCTTCTGCAATCCAGCGCACTCTATCAAGGGCACTACATACCATCGTTCACCGGGAGAACACAGGCATCAGTCAAATAGACGGCAGCGGTTAGCCTGAGATTGAGTAACAGCTATTGTCGGTGCTCTCAGAGAGGGTCACTGGGGGGTGGGGGTGGTGGGGGTGGGTGAAAGTGCGATCCCTTTCACACAAGTGAATCATTATCATTCTGGAGAGATGTTATTCTTCACCTGGCTGAATAGAAGTGCAAGATTAGGGAGTCGATTTTGCCAGCCAATGTTGTTTGGAGTGCTAATCAGCTAGACCCTTAGGGCATTTATCCCCCCCCTCCAAGAGCGTAAGCAGAAATCTAATTTTTAACATGCCTGTAGAGATGCAAGTCTGACTGGAATTATTAATCTTTTTAGTGACTCACTAGGCTCGGTTCACCAATAAGAGCCGACTCGCAAACAGTTTGATTTGATAGGAAAATGATTGACTTCGGGGTGGTAACAGTAACTCTGCTTTATGTCTGGCCACATCACACTACCACTTTATTTTCCTGTAACAGCACATGCCCTCATTTTATTCTTTACTTAATGCAAGATGTAGTCAGATACGAACTATCGTTGACTAAGACGCATGCCTGGGTGAAAGCATATGCACTGGATTAGTGTATAGTGCTAAAGCTGGTATAATAATAATGTACACTAAACCTGAGTGAATCTCATGCAGACTTTACGTCAATGGCTCCAATCATGACTAATTTGTGTCACCCCAAAAAAATTACAGCCATCATTTCAACCATAGTATATACGATCCTTGGCTGTTTGCTCTCCCCCTCCAACTGGGCTGTCTTCATCTGCATGGCGCAAAGCCCTCTGGGAGTCGTCAGTGCCTCTACATTGGCCCTTCCTCAGGGGGCTGCATGTGCTGGCTAGCCAGGCCATTTGCAATAATCTCCTTTTTACCGTTTAGAGGCTAATTTGGTAACATTACACCTGCCTCTGTGAGCCACCGCTTTGGCATGGTGAGGCCTGCTGTGGCTTCTTTCCCCTTTTTTCCTCTTCCCTTGCTTTTTTTTTTTTTTTTTTTCTTCATCTGCTGGTTAGAGTTTCGTAATGAGATTAGCCCGAAGCCCAGATCTGCTTTGTGTCACGTGGGATGTGCCGAGGTCCTGGATCAGTGGAATCAAAGCGACCAGCTCCAATCAGCGTGAGAAGCAGCTGAGGAAGACCTAAATTCACGCGTTTCCCCCCCTCTTTCCCGACCCTCGTACCCTCCCGTCCCAGAATCCTCTCTGCGTGTGTCTTGGACGACATCCACCGCTATCACACGCAACATTGTGCGTGAGCTTTGCATACGAAATATCTTTGTCCTCCCGCTGCAGTGTTTGCTCACCAACCGGGTCTTCGCACTTTCTCTTTATCTCGCCGTCCAGCTCATATTTATTATCGGATCAAACTTCTCCCCGATCGTCATTTTGTGCAGATGGGTTGAATTTGAAAACCATTTTTTGTAAATAAATAAATAAAAAATAATAAGAATAAATAAAAAAATAAAAAAGCCAGCATTCCCCTTGTCCCATCTACTATAAACGTAGCTGCGGTGAAAGCTAACACCGCCCTTGCTGTCTTTGTTTAGCAGAAATATTGGGTTTCGTACCACAACTTTAAAGAGCCAGACAGTGAATCAAGTTAACTAGCGCTGCTTAGATGGGGATGCACGAGACAGACTTCCATAACACACTCATAATAACCCGTATACAGCCTCAGCCTTTGTTCTGCTTAATTTATGCTAACCCTAATGTCCTTGCAAGCCAGACAAAGGACTGACATGCAAAAAAAAAAAAAAAAGTGAATAAAGTAATACAAAGGGAATGAAAATAGAGCATAGAGTATACTTTACTGGACAAAAAAACCCAACCTCGCCACCCTGGTCTCAACCCAAAAGCCACAATCCACTCTGCAAAACACATCGAAGCATAACATGTCGATATTTCAGCCTCCCTCTATGCAGTATGATGTTGATTAAAAGTGTAAGGGTTGGGGTTAAGGAAAGGGTGAGGATTAGTATTATGGGCTGTGACTGGGGTTACCATAACAGCCTGGCTAGAAGAACTAGTAATAACAGCAGTAGTAATAATAATCACTGACTAATTGACTGAACTCTGTGCGCTTCCTAGTCCGAGTGGAGATATTTTGACAACGGCCAGGCATTCCCTTGAAGTTTATGGACTTAAATCAAGTATAATGAGGGATACTTATAGGCCTTGTTTTTAAGGATGAGATACTAATGACACTGGATGTTGGCGAGAATACCTTTTGTTTGGTTCAGTAACGAGTTCCAAAAGACTGACGACTCTTTCACAGTATGAGGGTTGTTTAAAAAAAGAGAAAGGAAATCACTAAATTAAATATCACTTGTGCTTTTTCTATGTCAGGCTCATCTTCATTGGTCAGCAGCAGCAATATAAATGATTTCGAATACAATCGTTAACTGATTTCAGTGGTGAGTAGATTATTCGCCTGGTCGTGTAAGCAGCAATAACGTGTATTGGAACATGATCACATTTTAAGATTTCACCTGAATTTTAGCCTTAAGTGAACTACTGAATCACACATGCGTCATAGGTCTGTTATCAGACTGATTATTAAGCCCGTGTACACCTGCACCTGCATTTTAACTCGATCGTTTGGTTATTAAGCACATGTACACCTGACTTTGGGTTTTTGTTTTGTCTGCATGCCCTGGAAACATTAAACACTAAACACACAACTGCCTGAAGAAGAACCATAAAACTCCCAAAGAAACTACTTCTCTGTGTGTGTGTGCGCGTGTGTGTGTGTGTGTTTTCAGGTTGCAAAGCACATTTGATTGTTGACTGGCTTGTGTAGTGAATTATCTGTATATTAATGTGTTAATTGAAGTATTTCCTTTTTTTCCTCTAGACTACTTTATAGTACAAATGTATAAGGCACATACGAAATGAAGGCACTTTCCCAGGATGGTGGAATGAAGTTTTTGAATTGAAAACTATAATGCAATATATTAATAATAAAAAAAAAAGTAAATCAAATTAAGAGTTTTCTGCCATACTCTAGTGCTGTTTTGTAAGAAAATTGAAGCAGCATCCTGTTAAACTTCCTTCTGATGAGCTTCAAGGTATTTTAACTGGAAAAAACTTGCTTTATTAAATGCAAAAATTCCTTCCTAATTTATATATATATATATGTATATAGCGTAGATTTGCGTAGTGCTCTGAACATGCTTATTTCATTAAATACGTCTTCACCATTCGTGCATTTTGCGTTATAGTTAAGAAAATAGGACATATGAGTGCTGAAAAATGCAGTTGAAATAATTTCTTTATAAAATCAATGGAAATTCTATTATTAATATTATAATAATATTGTGAAAGTACCTCTCACTGAGTAGATGGTGTAGTGAAACTAAGTCAAGCTTTTTCATGCTCTAAAATGCACCTTCCTGTTTTTCCAAAAGGGATTTCAGAGTAGTCATGTGACCCCACTGCTTTCCTGCTCAGTACATTTTTAACTCTTCAGTTTTATCTTTAGCTCTGTGAATGATCTACACATAACTAAATTTAGAACTAAATAGTCATTTCTAAATCATAAACACAGCAGCCTCATGATGCAGTGGCGCTCTCTGAACACGTTTCAGAGCGAGTGAGGTAGGCTTCGACACCCGCGCGCCACTTCAAGGGCCCCCCTGTCACGCTGGGAAAATCCCGTTTGATGTCTGGCCCCTGTCTTTCACACTCCTGCTAAAGCTGCAGGTTTAGCGCGTCTTCCCGTGCAAAGCCCATGTCCTCGGCCTTTGTGGCTCCCTCTCTCGCGGCTCCTTCCTATTGTGTGTTGTCCTGTCACTATGCCCACATTACACTGTGTGAAAAATGGGCCCATAGCCTTTTCGCCTGGGGCATCATGGGAGTTGTAGTTGGAGTGGAATGGCTGTGCTGATTCCTGAGTTTGTAGGGATCTTCCCTGCTACTGTTCTTTTGTTTTTGTATTTATTTCTGTTGTCAATGCCTCCGTGTGCTAAAATGCCATCCTTTTTTTTAAATGCATGCAATTAAAAATCCTCGTTTGAATGGTTGCTGAGATAAAATTAATCTTTATAATTTGCATGTTTATTTGTCTCTTTTGTGGTCATTTAAGATCCCAGTCTCTTTCTCTTCTCTGCCTTTGTTAGCCTTGCATGCCCTTAAGCCAAGCTTCTTAAACTCATGGCATATGCATGCTCTGTATCTTATCTGCGTGAATATCGCAAACATTTTCAGTACGGCAAATATTTAAACAGGCCAGACAAAAAAAAAAAAAAGGGAGAGAGATGGAGAGAGGGAGATTTAGGGGAAATGGGGGGTGGCCTCGATTTTGTGACGCTATTTTCATATTGAAAGAGCCACATGATCCCACCATAAAGAGAGTTCCTGAACCTGCTCTCTTAAACTGTAGCAGGCATATATTACCAGGCTTAGAGCTTGGCAAGCGCTTGCATTTCCCAAAATAGATTTTTTTTTTCCCCAACAATGCCGCACGAGGATGCATTAAGTAAATCTGTGCTCGGCTAATCCAGAGAGCGGCTCGTGCTTTAGAGAGAGAGAGAGAGAGAGACGTGGGACAGACGCTTTTCAACAGATCTTTGGTAAGGAGGGGTAAAAAATACTGTTAATGTGACAGAAAAGTGAGAAAAAGAGAGGAAAATAATCTCGTATGCATATCGATGCTTGTCGTGTTTCCTTTTAGATGCTTTTTCCTTCAGTCTAAACTCAGGCCTGGGCCGAGGGGCCGTTTAAAACACGTTGTAGATAAGTGTTAATCCACTTCTCTAAATCTCCATAAATAGCACATTGAGGTTGATCCTTTTTCTCTCTCTTTTTCCCTCCATTGAGAGAAAATTACAGTAGATGAATTGCCTTTTTTTAATTTATTTATTTATTTATTTATTTATTTAGCCATGCACGTACCCTAATGAAAGCTTGGCTCCTGGGCTTTCCTCAACAAAGCGCAACGATTTTTCCACTTCTCACCAAAAGAAGAACCTGTTCCACTTGTAATTAATAGTTCTTCATTAAGAGCCAACGGCGTACTTTGAAATTGATTCCTGAACCAGACGAAAACAGCAACATTGTCACTGAGGTGGAAGCGAGTAATTAAATCATTCGGGTTCAGGAGATTGTTTCTGATGTGATCACGCATTGCTAATTCAGTGGTTCAGTAATACAGTGGATATAAAAAGTCTACACACCCCTGTTAAAACGGCAGGTTTTTATGATGTAAAAATGAAACCAGGATCAATCACGCCAGAACTTTTTTTCCACCCTCACTGTGAAATAACAACATATAAAAAATAAGTTAAAAGTAGTCAAATATTTTAGGGAAAAATAGGAAAAATACATAACCAAGCCGCATAAGTGGGCACAGCCCTAAACCAAAACAGTGTTGAAGCACCTTCTGAGTCTATTTCACCACTCAGTCTTTTGGCTGAGAGTCTATCAGCATGGCACGTCTTCACCTGGCAATATTTTCTCACTCTTTCTTGCAAAAACATTCTAGATCCATCCGATTGTAAAGGCATCTCCTGTGCACGGCCCGCTTCAGGTCATCCCTACAGATTTATAGTTGATTTCAGGTCTGGGCTCTGGCTCAGCCATTCAAAAACCTTGACCTCCTTTTGGTTAAGCCATTCCTTTGTTGATTTGGATGTATACTTGGGGTCATTGTCGTGCTAAAATGGGAATTTCATTTTCACCTTCAGCTTACTAGCAGACACCTGAAGGTTTTGCACTAAAGTCGACTGGTATTTGTAGCTATGCATGATTCCATGATTCCCTCCACCTTGATAAAAGCCCCAGGTCTGGCTGAAGAAAAGCAGCCCTAAAGCATGATGCTGCCACCAC
>CM074947.1:27949608-28004198 GCA_037577455.1 Pangasius macronema | reverse complement strand
GCTGATCTTTATTTTGGGGTTGATCAGAATAATTTCATTGATGACAGCTGTATGATGATTACTTTTGAATGTAAGAGAGACTGTGATTGGTTCTTTCTGAACACAGCCACTTCCCCAATTATTATTATTGTGTGTGTGCAGGGTGTGTAGACTGATGCAACCAGGTTGTTGTATTTTTTATTTTTTTTCCCCTAAAATGTTTGATTGATTTTCATTTAATTTTTCACATTGAGAGTGGAAAAAGTTCTGACATGATCACAAAAACCTGCCATTTTAACAGGGGTGTGTAGACTTTTTCTATCAGCTGTACTGAGCTGTATATTATATTGCATATTGCTAATTTAGTTGAGTACGAGACATTTTTCCGCCTTATTTTGTTCTTGCCTGGGTGCTGTTTCTGTACAATAGTGAGTAGGTTGTGGGTTTGATGACTGAAGTGTGTAATATCCCGACATCCTGCGACTTATTCTCCAGCATAGTGGTGAGCAACATTTCCCGGCAAAGCACACGCGTGTGTTAGCTTTTTATTAGCCGCTGTATGCGTCTCCGAGCCCACACCGGGCCACTGATAAAAACAAGCTCTTGAAGTGAGTGACAAAAGAAGAGGCGACGCTAGAACCACTTCAAGCCGATGTTTGTTTAGGGCTCGGATGTCCACACACGGCTAACGATTAGCATACATCTGCCTCAGACGGCGTCTTGGACTGCATTATGTACACTGCTGTCGAGTCCTCTCTCAGACACCACTGCACAAACATTCACGTCTGGAGGAGTGGATGTTAGCTAGCCTCTCATGGTGACCTTAAAAACCAGGAAAGTGAACGCGGCAGGTCAATAATGACTTAGCCAATGCTTACGTTCGCGCTAGGCTTTGATTCGACAGAGCATGATTAGCATTCCCCAATTAGCAATGATAAGCAGTTTATTAGAGGCCCAGAACGCTTATTATTAATGCTTATTGTCTTGTTTTTCTTCATGAAACTGAAGGTTTTTTTTTTTTTTATTTAAAAAAAGGTTCACTCCTGTTATATTATCCAGCCATCCTTTGTGATTTATCTCCCCCATTTAAGATGATTCCCTCTATCTCCAGAAACAAAGAACCCATAAACTTTTTTTTTTTTTTCCTGTGAAGTTAAAAGCTGTGAAGTTGTACAGCTTGGAGTCGTTTGGTTGCGCTGTATTTGGTGCTGTCAGAACATATCAACGCTGACACTGAGCAGAGGCCGAGCAGGAGCAGGCACGGAAGTCCCACTTTAGAGACGTGGCTGATTCTGCAGAGATTAGTGTAAATCGCGTGGCACTTAAGCTTATTACCCTGGAGGGTCAATAACACTTTGACACCTTCGCGTAACTTTTACGACGTTGATCGCTTGAGTTTATTATGATTTTTTTTTTAAAGGCTGACAGCATTGAAAGATTCAAGACACAACTCATTTCCAATCTACTAAACTAGACGTTCTTTGTTTGAATGTTTGAATGAGGATGTTTTGGGTTTTTTTTTTTTTTTGAAGGAAGGCATAAGTATACAGGTACTCCCATCTCCATGTTGACAAGCCTTAAGTTTATTAAGCAAGAACTGCATATTCAAGTCTCCAAATCTCTCGAATCCAGTGCTGTTAGCACCATATGATCATCTGTCGAAAATCAGAAAGAATGTAAAGGAAAAGAGGATTAAACAAGTGTACAGAAATATTACTTCTAATGAAACTATTGAAGTAAAAGTGCCTCTAAAACAGTTATCTTAAATCCTGTGTTAAAAGCTGAAGTAGAGCTTCAAATTCTTCAGTAGATACATATACACGATTTAAGTGCAAAAGAACGAACCAAGGAATGTGGGAAAACATTAGCTAAGGCTTTATTCCAAATCTCTCAAATGTTAGCTAGCATGATGTTAAACTAGCCGAATGCTAATAGCTAGCTCCTATTCTCGCTGTTGGTTTGTAATGAATTTGGATTGACCCCTTGAAGCTGCCTGATACTAATGAGACACTTTTAGACTTATGAGCAAAAGTATTAAGAGAAAGAAAGGCTCGTGTGAAGTACAGGTGCTTAAAAACCAGCCTTGAGTACAGTAACTGGAATCCTACGTTTCATTAGCGAATGATAACTGGGAGTAAACAAATAATCATGTGGAAATAAATGAATCAAGTGTCTCCTTATATTATATGTGAAAAAGAATTAATTGTGTCACACAAACTTCAAGTGATTATTCTGTGAGAAATGTTCTGATATTCTCTCGTTTGTGTGTGCTCCCTTCCTTTCATCGCCTCTCTGATGATCTTCACTTTCTAGTTTCAACACCGGTTTGAAGCACAGCCATCCCACATGTCTGCTATTTAGAGAAAGACAGAAGCATTCATACGTTCTCATTAGCCTGTTGACATTACTCTAACTACACACTTCCTCTTTATTCCTTTCCCTTCTCTTTTCTTGTCTTTTAGAGAAACTCTCTCTCTCTCTCTCTCTCTCTCTCTCTCTCTCTCTCTCTCTCTCTATTTTCCCACATGATGTGAAGGCGCAGGAGAGGGAGCCAAGATGGTGGCATTTAAGTAAATAATTCGTATGATAATTCATTACAGCACTGTCTTTTTAGACTATAATTGGCCTAAATGAAGAGACATTTCACAGCATTTAGATAAAAAAAAGAAAAGAAAGTGAAGGCCATCCTAATGAAAAGAAGAGGCCTGCCTATCGGACTTCAGAGGTTCGCTCTAAATGAAAATGTAATTGCAGGCGGAATGGTACGAGAGGAGTCGACCCAGCGCACCAGATCGGCGGGTATCTTCAGACGGCAGCGCAAAAAAGCTAATGACGGAGCAATTTGGAACATTTACTCACCCCAAAGACTCTCATTAAGTCAATCACAGGCTTAGCCGAAGCTCCCTCTCAGCGGCCGAGCGAGCCCGAGCTGCTTATTCCAACATCAATCTCTCTCTCTCTCTTTCACTTTCTCTCTTTCTCCTTCTGTCTCTCTCTCCCTGAGATAGCAAAAAAAAAAAAAAAGCAGGGGGGAAAATGGGCCCAAGTAATTTATTTGGGATCTTTGAGAGGATAATGGCCAATTATTTGTTTATAACACTGGTTAAATTTTCATTAGGCAGATTAATGGAATATCATGTACTGTCAACAGTGGACCGAGGGGTGGTGTGTCAGAGATAAATTTGCCTGCAGATGATGTCGCTCTGTTGGTAAATTGGTTTTCTCCCCCTCTCCTCCTGTCCATCCCTTTCCATATGGAACTGTGAAAGGAGGGACTTGGGTAGGCCGTGCTGATGAGAGATGAGAGGAAATGACAGAATAATGCCTGTTTACTGGCTCCTTGTCTGTTTTTCTTAGAACATTAAGAAATTCAGATGATGGTCAAACTTTTGTGTTGTTTCATCAGGTTTTTTAACGATTTTTATGGAATTATGTGAAGGAGGAAAAACAGGTCATGCAAACAGGATCAGGGAATTATTATGCAGTATTCTTTTATTTTGAAGTACCTCCAATTTTCTGGTATTTATCTCCATCTTTTCTTCCAGGCACTTACCATGCTTTTACTTTCATGCCTCGATTTATAGTCGCTTTATGAATTACTGAAATATTTTCGAGTAAAGTGAGCGTACAGGGTGTGTTAAGGCAGCTATCAGGGAGACGAACCTTTAACGCTTTTATCATTTTCAATTTAAACTCCACACAGTGCACTGGGAGTGCAGTGGGCCCACAGCAGACCAAGCTGTTGGCGCTGTTTAAATGATTCATTTCAACAGTTTAAACTTTCAGATGGGCTCATAAATAGATTCATGGGCTCATAAATAGAGCTTTTCGAGCCGTGACACGAAGGGGACAGTGTAATCTGACATTATGCAGCTGACTCCATTTCTGCAAAAACGGCGGTCCTTAGCGAAACAGCCACCACAAGGAGAGTGTTTCTGACCCCACGCACCGATAGGATGATAAATAACAGTTTGAACCGAGAGTCAAAGGTCCAAAAACATCCACTTAAAACCTATCTGAGAATTCCTATTTTCAGCACAAACCTGTGGCCTGAGGCATATCTATACGCACACAGAAACACACACACACACACATGCACACACACTCGACTTTCAGACTTCAAAGAAAAGTTTTCGAGCCTTCTAAAGTAACTTGGGCCAATGAATATTTGACAGACCGCCTCTACGTGTTACGGAGACTGAAAGCGTGATAAGCAACATCTTATTCAACTAAAAGATGGGAAAGTCCAGCTACTTAAAATTCCTTCCTTACAAAGTTCCAGATAAGCAACTAAGCAGACAGTAATAAGTTACCTTTTAATGCCTTAACATTAGTGGCTGTAAATAAAACAAGTTTTTTTTTTCCACTGTTGCACTTCTTTACCACTTTTTACTAGTGCCACAGACTCTGAACAGATAGTACGCATGTTTTGAACTTAAAACACTGAATAGAATAGAATAAACAACATGCCGTTTCCTCACGTCCCTAATCACACCGGAGAGGGTAAATGGAAGAAAAAATCTATGGTTCATGTTTGCACGACATAAAAACTAGCCAATTGTGTACATCTGTAAGCTCGTGTATGCAGAAGAGGGTAGATAGCGCTTTCCTCAGAGTGTGTTATGCTGCCTGTGACTTCCTGTATATGCTATTTCTCAAAACAATCGTAATGCTATAGAACTAGGCGTGGCTAGCATGTTAGCCTTCACCCACCCTGGGTGGAAGCTGTTGTATGGTAGGGAAGAGCTGGCTGGTTGGTGGGTGGCAGGTGGCAGGAATTGGCAGGTGACCAAAGACTCGTTGCACTGTGGCCAGTTTGTTTTCACACATGGCTTGGTTCTGCCGCAGAGTGCTCGGTTTGATGCAGTGAATTGTTCACTGGGTCTGCCTCTGGACCATGGTCCACCAGTTGACAGGAAATTGTCTTAAATTATATTAGGGAAAGCTTCTGATGGACTGGCTTCCCATCCAGGGTGTGTTTCCACCTGAGGATAAGATCCGTTGTGACACTGGTCCAGTGTAAAGTGCTTACTGAAGGTGAATGAATGAATAAATTGAAGAGTGCATTGGGCATTTACAAGAAACTAACATGAAATGTTAGTTTGAGACTGCACTAGGATTTTCAGTTGTTTCCACTTGTGTGAATTGAAAGAACTGCTTCGGGTTATCCCCATCCTTATTGCTGTTAGGAAATTTCCTTGATATTCCATTCCACATGTTGGGGGGGTTGGTTGACTGAATATTCAAATGTTATGTTGCATTTCCTCAAATTAAAAATCAATAAATATCCATGTTGAATTAACCAATCGACTCCAATAATTCCCATCCACCGAAGCTGCCCAGTTCCACCCAAACAAAACAATTGTTGTTCTAGAGGCGATGGTTATCACGGGCCAAGATATCTGCGGCTGGACGCAGCAGGACAAGAGGCCCGTTTAATTAGGCCCGCTGCTCTTCTCCGGTGCGAAAAAGGCTTTCAGGCCGCTTTGATTCCCCCCGTCGCTCGCCCAGCAGGAACTGCCTGGTGATAATTGACCTAGGATTTCCTTGTTAACCAGCCACAGACTGGCAGGATTAAAGTGATAGAGATCTCAAGACGAAAGTGGCAAGCTAAGGGGATAAGGGGAGGAGTTGTAGTGGTGGAAGTAGAGAAAATGGAGAGCGAGTGAGGTGGACGAAGGAGGGGTGGGGGGGAACGAAGCAGCTATTTACCACTCTCAAGAAACCAGAGGAGGAAATAGCAATAACAGGTCCTGCCGTGCGTTGTAGCTCCCACTTATCTCGGCCATTTCAGCTTGGCTGATCAAAGATTGGCTTCCATCCGAATAACCTGGGTTCTAGGCTGAGTGCACGCTGCCACGCTGGAGGTTTTTTTTTTTTTTCGGCAAATTATCACTTTTTTTTTTCTCTCTCTCTACTTTCCACTGCCTCAGTCTCTGAAGCTGTGTTACTGTTTGCAAAAGGCTAGAGAGATAATCTCTTTTTCATTCAGACAATTATACACAAGTACAAAATGGAAGCGCTTTTGCAAATGGCGCAGTTTTGACAGCTTTGTACCGACCGGCTCATGAGCACCAACAAAACCATTACCATACAGGAAGAAAGTGAGAGAGAGCGAGCAGTAGGCTTGACTAGTCATTGACAAACATGAGGATTCCAGTACACCTAATCCACAATTATTTTCCTATTTCTGTGTCCACTTCTACACACAGCACACACAGGGTGTCCCCAAATAGCCATATACGGACAAAAATGAGAAGTGACCAGGAAATGTTTGGGAAGAATTAATAATTGATTTGCTCCCTGTGAGATTTTTGGGAAATGAGGCAAACTTCCATCACGTACTCAACAATAAAATGATTTTTACAGTCCATGAACTTACTCAGAGCACTTTGAGTCTCTCTCGTAAATATCACCACAGTTTTCATTGGTTTTAACTGGCATGACTGTTCATTTTACACCTAGGCAGCGTTATAGAAAGCTCAGTCAACAGTAAAAATCACACTTTTGCTTTAGGAAATGAACGAAATGGGACTTTTACGCTGTTTGTGCAGGTTTCTGCTTGTTTATTATGACACTTATGATTGGCGCTTGATGTTCCCATCATTTACATTTCATCACACCGCAGTGCCGTTGAATGCTCGATTCGGATTTGTCAGAAGGTGTTGATTAATTTTCTGTAACAGCACAGCTGTTGATCAGTTTCATATTAATGCGCCCATTCTAATACGTTATTGTTTCGATAGTAAGGACTTGGACTGGGAGTTGTATTGCAGATGCTCCACATATAAACTGATTAAAAAGCGTAATTGTCGATATGGTGACATTTTCGATAATTTTCTATAATGTTTATTTAGCATTTATGGAAGGAGTCTCCAGTGTGAGTGCTTTGCTCCAGCACATCCTTCAGATGCTTGATTAGATTGAGATCTGGGGAATTTGGAGGCCAAGCCAGCGCTCTCTACAATGTTCCTCAAGCCATTCCTCAGCAGTTTTTACAGTGTGGCCGGGCGCATTATCCTGCTGATAGAGGCCACTGCAATGACCAGATCCTTACGTTTGCCTATTTTTACACATCAACTTCAAGAACTGACTGTTCATTTGCCGCCTAATATATCCCACCCCTTCACAGGTGTCACTGTAACGAGATAATCAGCATTATTCACATCACCCATCACTGGTTTTAATGTTATAGCTGATCGGTGTGTGAGTGTTATGGCAACTTCCCAGGTGCCATTATCTCATTTTGTTTCTTAATTAAAACAATTCCATGAACTATAGCCTTATCCTTGTGTAATTCTTTGGTGTGATTAAAAATATGAATTTGTTACTGATGGAAAACAATAAACAAGCTGTCATTTATGCTTATTGTCATGGTTGTATAAACCGTTGCATCAGGAGACTTAAAAATTTTTTTTTTTTTTGGGCCAGATGTCCCAATCTAAGAAATTAACAGAAACATGTACTTTGTTGGCCGTAATGTAATCATTATTTATTTATTTATTTATTGTCCTGTGCAGGCTACCATGAATTGTGGAATTGTTGAAGGATGATTGTTTTCTGACTGCAAAGGACCATAAGGAGCCTCAGAAGAACTTCCTGACCTGATCAGAAACCTTAGCCATATGACCCTTAAAGAAAGTAGATAGGCAGAATGATGAACAAGAGTAAAACATTACTGTCCAATGCTGGAATTTCCTAGGAGGACAAGCATTTGACCCTATCCAGTGTCCAGCTCCATGACCTCTGCATGGTTGGGGTTGACTCGTGAAGGCTCGGGATACAGGAAGAGAGGGAAGGCTGAAGTAGGGTGGTGTGTAGCTTGGTGCTCCAGACTCAGAGCTGCCTCTGCTTTGTGTACCATCAACTCTTAAAGTGTATAATTAGATCCATTCGATAATTCCTTCTGTACACATTTTTTTTTTATGAGAGCTGAAGGAGCAAACTGAATCAAAAACAAGAAAGTCTGTGATCTAAGGTGCATCGTAGTGTCATTGCCATTATACTTTACCAGGTAGCATGCTTTAGGTTAGCAGGACATTTCAGAATGTTGAGAGTTTTTAATTTAGTTTTATTTGTAGAAACCTAACCATGTAATAGCATCACAAGTATTAGTCTAACAGGTAGCCAAGGGACTTGTGTAACGTGATCCCAAATCATGTGTAGCTGTGATAAGTTTTCCTCGAGGGGAGGTTTATTTAGCATTTTGGAAGGAGTCTGTTAGATTAAGTTACTGACATGAGAAAGTGTCGGGTCGCATGAAAAGCTGCGTTGTTGTATTAGTGCCTTAAAGAGAGAGAAAGAACAGAGGTTGGTGAGGGAATGACTGCTGTAACATAAGTGATAACCGAAATGAACTTGCATCACGGACATTCCACAACGATAAACGTAAATATAACTGAATAAAAGTACAACTGTGTGATGATCTGTAATGAATATAAAAATGAATCTCTGGCAAACTGCTGTGCAGTAAGAGGAAATTTCGTGAAGTCCTACACCACAATAACTTGTTATTAACTGAAGCTCAACCGTTGTCATCTAGACGAAACGCAACCCCTGCATCGCATTTTTCTGTAACAGCACTGTGGTAGAAGTCGTCATTTTGTAATTTAAAAGCATTTACACTTTGTTATTCTTATATTTTTTCCAACACTGGCATTTAGATGCACTTCTCATCAGGCAGAATTAATGAATGATGTAGCCTATGTTTCTTGACGCTACCCTTGGTCAGTGCTTAAGTGATGCAACTTTGTGATTCTGAAGTTGTATTAAATGTTAAAAGCATGTTGACAGCGTTTATGTAGAGTAAGAATACAGAAATAAGCACTTTTTAAAAAAAAAAAAAAAAAAACCCTTTATACACAATAACCCACTTTGACAGAAACTTCACCTCAACGCTCTGGGGCTGTTATCAACGCCTGCGTCTGCAGGTACTGAATCTAAACCCTGCTGTAACACTTCAATATGTGAGTATTAACACGCTTCAGGGTGCTTGACTTGTGGATCCAGAATTGCTTCTGAGCAGCGAGGGTGGAGAAGCAAGACTGCGGGTTAGAGATTTGCCGTTCTCTCTGACCAAAGTAAATATGATAGGCAGGCAAGGCAATCATATAAATGCACATATGTTCCCCTATCAGAAAACACAGGAGTCTAGATTAAGATTTTGTCATGAGTGAAATCATCGCTGGTTAATTGAATCGTGCTGCAGATAAAGTCCTTGAGACGAGCCCGCTCTCCCAGTGGCTTTCGAGGCTATTTGTTCAAGTTACCTCAGTGTGTGCCGGAGAAAGAGAAAGGGCTTTCTAGGTTTAGGACGTTCGGGTCGAGGAGAAAGAGCGAGAAGTGTACGAAGCTCATTCCTTTTTCCATCCATTGATCGTTCAAGTCCATGTGTTTCATTCGGATGGTGTTAATTGCGAACACCAACGATTGCCTGGATAGCCAGAGAGTACAGTTCTCTCTATGTTGTGTCGTTCCTACTCGGTTGAAACGAAGGGCAGCGTCGTCACCTCTCGGCTCCCATCTCAGGGTCCCTGGTTGCATTCTGAGCTCAGGTTACTGTCTATAAGGAGTTTTACATCATCTCACCATTTGTGTGGGTTCCCTCAGGGTTCTCTGGTTTTCTTCAACCGCCCCAAAATATGCCCACATCTGCTTTGTTCCTGCAGAAATGGGGCTCTAGATGTTCATATGATGATCCCAATATACTGTATATATTTCATAATACCACAGAGCAGTTGAATTCTTGAATCTCATTGGTCAGAAGGTGTTTAATAATGTTGGTATCATTGATATGGTGAAGTTTCCTGAAGGAGATGTTGAATGTGGTGATGATGGTGTGTCTTAATTAATGCTATACAAGCCGGAGCTTGTCCTTTTTTTGTTGTTGTTGTTTTGTTTTTTGCTGATGAGGTACTATGTGACTAAAGTAATTCTATATCAAGATCCACCAATCAGAGGTGAGGTTACCATGCACTGGTGCCTTGAAGATGACTACAGTATTATAGTGTCGCTTTCTAGGCCACCAGTCAGCGAACCTGTTGGCAAATTCGTGATCAGAACACTAAAGTGTATACAAAAAGTACAAATGTTGCTCGGTCATCCTCTCTAGTTTGTACATCTTCCAACACCACTACATCTAAACTACTACTAACTTTGATGTGTAACCATATTTACCATTATGGAATAAGCAAGTAATTCCCTTGCAAACAGCATTTTTTAAACCTTTTGCCAAATTTTACATTTTTAGTTTTCTTTCTTTTTTTTTTAAATGTATGCATATTCATCTTGTAGCTGTTTGGTTAAATGTGGTTTTTGGTTTGGTCTTTCTGCCGGGGTTCTACTGGGGAAAACTCTTAATTCTACAGTTCCACATAAGAATGTAATGGGAGATGAAGCTGTTTCTTCTGAAAGTGTATTTAATCGCCAAGTAAAACCATTTCATGAGCAATCAAAATCCAGTTAGCTGAGTGTTCCTCAGTGATACTCGACACACGTAGATAAGATCAGAGGAAACCCTGGGATTGAGGATGAGGGCGAGGCCCGAGTGGCTTTAAGACAACCATCCCAGGAGGAGAAGGAAAAGGTCATGGCCTGTGAAGACCAGTGCTCTATAGCCAATAGATTAGTGCAACAGCACCGGGTGATGAAGCGCAGAGAAATCAGAACCACCTGCATATGCAGAGCCAACCTGAGGCAGAGGGCAGAGGTGCTTATTTGTTTTTGCTAAATTAATGGAGCCTAATTAATTCCATTGCGTCATTAGGGAGGTGGCGCACAGAGGGCAGGAAAATGTTGCCAATCAATCTCTGGAGAATGCACACGCCGCCTGGGAGAGCCGATCGATAAAGATCTGTAGCGTTAACCAAGAGCAGACGTGCTAGGCTACTCTGTCTCTCTGGTTTCAGGCAAAGCACCGTGCTACTAAAATATTTCTTAAGCACGATGCACCAGTTAGAGATGATGTAATTATGCCTTAGGGGTGCTTGGAAATCATTCAGAAGGTCCAAAGCAGACAGGGGTCCAACAGGCCAAAGGTTTTCCAGGAGAAAGAGACTCGGAGGGCACACTAACCAAGAGCAGACGTGCTAGGCCATGTTGGCTAAAAAAACGGGTTGCAGAAGAAGGGTTCATATCCACTTTTCCATTTTCCCAACAAAAAGGTGTGGAAGTGTGATACTTTGGAAGTGTGATACTTTGCAGCAGCTGTAAATTTTGACTCCGGTCGTGAAACACTAGCTCGGCGTCTGCGTTAGCGTGAGCTAGCTCTCTTGCTAGAAGCCGAGCGGGTGTTGAGAGAACAGCTGTGTGTCCACTGGATGTGGAAACGCTTGAGGGCCAGTCTTCACTGGTGATTTAGATGACAGTTAAAGGAGGCAAAAAGGCAAACGTGTTCATTATAGTTTTCTCCACTTCCCTATCACTCCCCTAGGAGCGGTCCGCGAAAGGCAGGAGAGAAATGAGAAGCCGTGGTACCTCTTCTTCAAAACATATTAGTGGAGGCCCAAGGATGAGAAGATCCTCTACTATCCTGGCCTCCACGTCCTCGACTCTTCGTCAGGAGGTCGCGCTTCATTTTTTTTCCTCCCCCACCTCATCTAAAACATTTGTATTCTTCAGTTCTTCCTGAGCACAACTTTTATTTTTCCCTCTGACTAGTTAAAAAATGGCAGAGGAGGGTTACTTGGTTGTAAAAGGAGCGATTACGGAGCCTCCGTTCTTAGCCTAATTGGATCAAGCTGACTCACAGAGCTTTGAACAAGATGTCGCTTGTCTCATCGCTGATAGGCGAACAATTGAATTTGTTTCATAATTAAGTGGGATGCACCTCAAAACTGAGAAAATTAATGTTTTCCCGCAGGATATTATTAGCAGCGAATTGCTAATTATTTTTTTTTGTGAATATATGAAATGAGGAAGTAACTGCATTTTTACTTCAGGAACAATGATTGGTATTAAATATTTAAGCTTAAATGTCATCACAGGATGACCTAAAATTAAAAATGGTTATAAAAAATGTCTTGAAGCATTGTGCACTATACTGTAGTAAAAAAAAAAAAAAAAAAAAAAACTATTACATTTTCCGAACAGGATATTTCAGAATTTATTTATTTATTTATGTTTTGTTCCAACATTTCATTTTGTACCTTTGGAGGGCAAAATGTGCGATATTTGCTTCTTTAAGAAATGGTGACAGTAAGATAAACAGGGTTATTTTAACTCATTTGACGTACTAATAAAGAAGCAATAAATGTCATGCTTTTTGAGACTAGCATTTTGCTGTATTTTATAAATTGAACAATAAACAGCTAAGCATAATTTAGTGTCCTACAGTTGCTGAGTTACTATCACAGGCAGCTGACATAAAAACCTGTTATTGTTAAAAATATTATTGTTTGCATTGCCGGGAAATATTTTACACAATCCACAAGTTGCGTGATAACATCAGTAATGTATCATCTCATGATCATTAATCAGATCTTATATCAAGATACACGAATTCCAAGCACCTAAACGCTAGCTTGATTTGTTCAGCTCTGTGATAATGCACCACCTTCGCACCTGTAATCCCCTCTTGAGCAACACGTGACTCATCATGCTGAGCTTGCACGTCATTAAGCTGTCACCGAGGACCTCCAGAAAGCAGCATTTCACTCGGCCTGTCCCGCTCGGCAACCCAGATAAGAACCTCCTCCCTTAATATGCGAGGGCCGCCGCTAGCATGCTAGCCCGATGAAGCAAAATCATTTATCAAAAGCTTATTTTAAAGCTCCATGAATGTCAGCTTGTGTTGCCGCACTTAATTGAAATGTAGTCAGCCAACACCTGAAATATATCGTCCTCCAGCTGGCTGCGAGCGGCATGTTTTATAGCGATGCTCACGACACCTGTTTAATATTAGCGAGCGCCCCTTACAATATTTTTTACATTCCTTACGTCGCTCTTGCTTTGATTTATTCCTAGGGAGGTCAAGCAGAGATAAAAATGGTTTATTCACGCTCATTTAAACTTTGTGTTGCTGATATTTGGATCGCAGGCCTCGGTTCGGGCAGCGGCTCCTTATTTTTTTTTATAAAAAAGACTCTAAATGAAGAAATGGTGTGACGTACCTGCAGCGGTTTGCGGATGCTTGCCAGAGGATGGTCATCTGTGAGCGATTCAGGTTGGAGGTGCGAGGCGTTTTACGTGAAGGTTGAAATCGCACGGCCAGGCCACAGCTGCACTGGGAGAATCATCAGCATGGCTTGCTAGCATCTTTACCACAGGATTTAATATTGCTCTTTGACTCTGACAAGCGCAAAATTGCCGTCTTTCCCTCCTCTTAAATTTTTTTTTTTAATCCGTGTCGAGATTTGAAGTAGACGTGTGTAAAAAGCTGTCACTAACAACCTGTGCCCTTAAACTTTGTTGTGTCTCTCTTCTTCCCTACCTGCCCTTCCCCCCTCAGTCAACCTTAGCATAACCCCGGGCTCCTGAACTCGCTTGTACATTTTAGTCCCTGATAATAAACCAACATCTGCAGAACTTACAAGTGCTTTACCCCGAGTTAATTGAGTAAATTGAAGCAAGCTGCGGCGCAGTAGTGATCTATGAGTCCCGGTCCGGGGCCCAGAAGGGAGACAACAGATTTACTGCGAAGACAGTGGGCGGCCTTTTGTTCAGGCGCTGGTTCATGGGAAGTTTGAGGTCAGGCTGGATTAAAATATCTCCACGAACAAATGGAGTAATTTGAGTATCATATACGAAGAGCTGTGCCAGTTTCCACCAGCCATCCAGGTGTGATTTATTTGATTTTAAGCCTCCTTTTTTTTNTCACATTGGCCCATCCCCCCTTTCTCTTCTCTCTATTTCTGCTCTGTTATTCAGGATTTATAGGTAAGGCCCTATTAACAGGTCCTTTAGTTATGCTGGGTGTGTGTGTACGAATTTGTGTGTGTGTGAGAGAGAGAGAGAGAGAGAGCGATCCATAGCAGGGATAAATAAATACCAGCGGGGGATAGCCTCTACAAGGGGAAGCACTCGAGCGATTTCCTCCTGCGCTCGTGCCCTCAGGGGTCGTCAGCACTAACATGGTATTCATCTCAAACTACAGGGAAAAGTGCAGAGTTAGAGCGAGAGAGGGGGAAAGAGCGAGTGTGTGTTTGCGTGTCGCGGGATTCCTGTCCTCCCTGACGTGGCGAGGCTTTCCACTTGTGCAGTGATTGCGTTAAATTGAGCATGCAGACCCGCTGCTCGAAGGAGCTATAAAACACGAGCATGTCGAGGCGAGCGACAGTGACTGAACGAGAATCCTTCTCTGTACACGTACAAGCGCTTCCACAACTGGGGGAGCCAGTTAGCCCCTACAGCTCTAAAATTAAACGTTATTTTTAAATCGTAAAAGTTACAACTGAGAGTCTTGTACATATAAACTAGCTATTGCGTCATAACGTTCCAAAGAAACCGACAGCTCTTCTCTTAAATGTGTAACAGTTGAGCTTTTTTATCATACAATTAGCAAATACACAAAATATGGTTAACTAGCATCCTTGCTAACAGCATAAGAACATTATAACAATGTGTGTGAAGTATTTTTAATTGATAATTTACTCCCGTGATCTGATGGGGAAGTTTCTTGCATCTTCTTGTCGAGCACGTGACTTCACGTTCAGCACTTTGAAATACTTTCAGGCAGCGTGATTGGGGTAAATGGACTAATTAAAATTTTACAATTTTATACTAAAAACTTCACAAAACTAATATAAACTTCCATTTCACTGCAAGACCACCCGACTCGGAGGCAGAAATGCGGTTTTCTACACACTGCAGATATTTTTACCCATGTTTAAAATGTCTTTACCTTTACACACGTTTTTGGGACCCAGACGTCACCTCAATCGCGGAATCCCTCTTAAAACTGGCATCTCCGTCAGTTATACAAGCTCTCGATCTCTGTTCTCCATCTTTGAGCCCTTTATGTTGGCTTTAATACCCATTTTTTTATACCCTGATTTTAACATTTTATCCATCACTTCACTCTCACTGCAGCATCAAGCATCAAATCATGTGTAAGATTTATGCGTTCATTTCCATTCTTTGGCAAAACATTTAGTCATTTATTGCCTCAGGAGTGCTTTATGTGCTTACATTTAAAAGACCTCATAAAGTGTTTGTCGAAGCGACTCATAAAAAGGACCTTCGTGAGCTAGTGTGTGAGCTCGATCTATAAAAAGTGCTCACTTCATAAAAAAAAGTGTTGGCCATAAATCTCTCGCAGAATTATCTAATATGAGACAACACATCATGTTTTTGTAGCTCGCCAGTGCTCGCGGGCTAAATTCAGGCCACATGCTGTAGATTCTTCAGCTTGCACCATCAAGGTGTGTTCGAACTAAAATACTATACGAGTCAGAATTCATGATTGGATATCCCTAACAAAATAACAAGTACTGACAGTGAACGACAGCATGTTCTCAAGTACATAATACAGATAAAGTGTCCTACCAGATGCATCATCTGTGCACAACTAACATCTCAGAGACAGAACCATCAATTCATAAAAGCTTATAAAGGAGAAGAAAGACGCACAGATGCTGACACTGCTGTTGGGCGCAGAGTCTCTCTCTCACACACCAAGCTCCTAACAGCTCTAATAAGGTTTAACGAAACATATGCTATCCTTGCGGAAGATCATTTAGCTGTTATGTTCATCAGTTGGCGCGTTTCCCAGCCTGGCTTTATTAGTCATCTCCTTCAGCACGCGTGATCTGTAGAAGCAGGCACAGCTCCTGCGGCGTTAGCGCCATGCTAATAAACACCGTAGGAGACGACGGCTTAGATAATTAACTCGGCCTGATCAGTGGCTTATCAGCCCTCCTGTGTGCTCTATGCTTTAGATTTATTCAGGAAGACTCGCGTTTCGTTCGCGTAGGTACCCTAGCTTCGATTTATTAGTTGTTTGTAGAAATATTGATATACACCTCATAATAATGTGTTACTAGAACCATCCTCTCAATCACAGAATGTGACCTTAACTCACAAGCAGCAGTAATTTTCTCTAATATTAGATTTCTGGCAGAGATGCATATGAAATATTGTTTAGCAAGCAAACTGGTTTAATACAAGATGTTATGATTTTAGGAGTTATCTCAGCTTCACACAAGGCTTCACGCTCTACTCTTTTGATCGCGTGTTGCGTCAAAACTGCTAGGTTTGTACCAGAGTGCTACTTGTGCGTGTAAATGTGAAGTTCTTACAAGTAGTTATCCGGTTATTCCATCTTAATGTAATGTCTAAGTATGGGTTGTTGTTATTATGAACAGCCATTTACTTGCAGGCGAAAGGTGGATATTTATCTAATGTTGTATTATTACACATTTATTACTTTATAGGTTTAAGAAGTCACTTATTTTCCAGTAACAGCTTGTGTGTGTGTGTATTCCTCTCAGTTTGCCAATGATTACAATGTGAATACAAACTGTATAATGTTGAAAGGCCACAAAAACAAGTTTCTTCCTTTTACCACTCTGTAGCACTCTGGTACAAACCTGCTAGCTTTCCTGCAAGTTACTATATATGAGGTATAAAGCACTTGGGGGACATGTGATCGTAGGAAAATAATCAGTGATGGGGTCGTCTTATACTACTCCAACGTTGATTATTTTCCAGTAACGGCACTTCACAACATTTCATTCCTCTTATACTACAGCAGTTTGCTAAGGATTCAGAAGTTCATTTATTAAAGAATCTTACTTTTACCTACGTATAGTTACATGTAATGTTGTAGAACATCCATGAAGCATTTTATTTCTTTAGTAACTGTCTCTTGAAGTTACTAAGGCAGAAAAAACAGCTTGTCTTGTCATTGAGAAACCACAAAACAGTTCCTGTGTTGGAAGACTTAGCTACCGCTTTACCTCTGACTGTTACAGAATGCTGAAACTGGAGACTCCTTCCATAAGCGTTAAATAAACCTCTGCTCATAGAAAATGTTACCATGTTAACACGCATTTAATCACATTTTTCTTTAAATAAAGACACTTTCTTTTTTTTTAGTTTGTTGAATATCTGCCATGTCATTCCATTGTGAATGGGGCTTTACTGTAGAAGCGATAACATTAGTATGAGCACATTAATATAAACGTGTGATGAAATACCATGTAGTTAGTGTAACCATATTATTTCGTTGTTGTCATTTTAGGACTTAAATTTAGGACTTGAACGAGTAGTTATACACTAGTCATACACTCATCTGGTTATCTGGGTAGTAAGTAAGGCTTTGTGGCCATGCTTGAAATTGTACTTTCTAAACACGAGTCGTTTTGCATGTAATTTTCCCCGAACCGTGACTAATCACAGGTCTGTAAAGAACTGTACGAGTCCCACGTAGGGTGAAGCCGAGGCCAAGATATGCTGCAACTTCACAAATCCAGTTTTTCACTCTCTTTTTCACTCGCTTTCTCTCTGAAATCATGGCGGAGAGGGAGGGGAGGACCAGCAGGCCGAGCTCGTTTTCCGCTTGATAGGTTAGCTGTGGAGAATGTGCCTCGACGAGGTAAATGATTAAGGGGGCGAGGGAGGGAGTGCAAGAGAAAAACCTTTGCTGCTCTGCCATTATGTACTTCAAAGGTCCGTTCGGGCAGGTTAAATGAAAAGCAAATGTGTTGCCCTGCCGCGCGAATACCTCGAATGTTTTAGCAGGTGCAACGTTACTCCCTCCACCCGTCACTGTCTCTATACCGACGTGGAACGAAATCTCTCTCTCTCTCTCTCTCTCTCTCTCTGAGAGAGCGCGAGAGAGAGAGATCTCCTCATCAGTGTGGGAGGCAAAACTCCAGCCTGCTACAGAGGGTACAGAGAGGTCAAGTGAGTGAAGGTCACGGAGGCCAGGAAGTATTAAAAGTAGCACAGGTACTTTTATTGAACATTTGGGTCATAAAATGGTGCTCAGCATTGATTTGTCCAAGAAATAAGAAGTCAGGCTTAAGCTGATATTGTAATAAGCGACAGTGAGGAAGTTTGATGTGGTCTGAAGTTGATTATTTTCCCTTTAACTGCGTTTTATTCCTCCTGCAATTCACCAATTATTGCGTTTTTCTATTTATTAAAGAATTATAGTTATATTTAATGTTCTTTAATTAAACAGGGCTATGATATTATACTGTAGTAATATCATTTTAGTCTGTTGTACAGATTTTTCAGTCCTGGTTATAAGATCAGGTTTTAACCCACTGGGTCAAGGGTCATTCCACTTTTTTTGTAGTCTACAAACAGTGGAACCCGTTCTCTAAATAAAGCAGCACCTTCTTAATTTTAATCTATTTGACATTGTGTTTTTTGTTGGTTTTTTTTTGTTGTTAGTGTTTTGATTAGGATTTATGCTTCATAACAGAAAAGCATCACTCTAATTGTCATTATTTTGCGCTTATTAAATGCTAGAGATGAGGGAGATTAGGTTTATCCCTATTCTGAATAGCTATAACAACTATATAACAGTAGTTGATGATATTAATGATCATTATCAGACCATTAATATCAGCTACATTTATAGTTTAGTAGTGTGAGCGTTCATACGATTTTCTTTAGCTTAGGAGACGGAAAAATATAGCATTTTTAACGGAAGAGTTTCTAACCTCCTGCTGTAATTATCTAGTAACTTTTCTTGGATTACAGGCAAGTCGTGCATGTTTATAGCTGCAGTATAAATGAATAAACATGCTGACTGACAGATTAACTGCAGATGTTTGAGTTTCAGTGGAAGTTCGTGGGGATTCTACGTTACTGCTGCCTATGTGAGTGTGTCTGTGTGTTGCAGTAATTTCTAGGTTTCATCTCAAGTTGCCAATAGTTGGCAGTGTTTCCTAGATCAGGCATAAACACACTCGAACAGTGGAGTACATACCAGCACTGAGCCCGTGTCAGTAAATAGTCAGGCCTTTATTAAATAAAGGACCCGAGGTCATTCAATAAGCCGGATGTAATTGCTCCGAGAGAGAAAATCTGTTATTTTGTATGTTGTTTGTTCAAGTGAATTATATTAAATGTATCCCCCTATGTATATACAATGACTTGCATATTACTCATATTACCATTACCCGTGAGATTTTATTTTTCACACGTTTACATGAGAAATTGACAGAAATGAAAACTAAAATAAATAGATGAAGTGTGTAAAAACATCTCGAGTCACAAATCATTCGAAAGCTGATGTCAAGAAAACACAGATACAATGTGAAAAAAATCAAATGCAAATAAAATGGGTAAAAAAATCACATGAAATTACATGAAAAATAAATGGTGAAAAATCGCAATTTAAAGTAAATGAAATTGTGGGGGAAAGTCACGTGTAAAAACAAATGCATTGTGGGGGGGAATCCACCATTTAAAAAAAAATTAATAGAGTAATAAACATCACATGAGAAAACAAATAAAACATGTGAAATGCATGAAACGTGATGTTTAAAAACCACTAGATGAATTTCACATTTGTATCACGTGATTATTCACACGTGAAGTTGGTGGGACTTTTCAGTAAGATGTGTGTGTGTGTGTGTGTGTGTGTGTGGTGTGAATGACCATCATGATGGATCTGATAGTGAATGGATTAACCTGTCACTGCCTGATTTTCATACCTGTTACAGCCGACATGACCTTTGCCCCCACACACCTCACCCTCTGCACGAGTAAACTTCCAGCGTGGAGCGGTTCGTTCCTGGCAGGCCTGCAGCCACGCTTTGCATTTCAGCACAATCCGAGTTTGCTGCTGTTTATGTTTAAGTCTGGCTGCCATTTGCAAATCCATATTTGAGGTTGCCAGATGCCGTTAAATCCCCTCGACATTTGCCCAAACATTTCGCTGACATTCTCTCAGAGTGCGTTGTGGATTGAATGCGCCTTTTTGGTATTTTGAAATCTCTTAGAGGCTTCCTGAGGACTTCGTCTTGCATGATGGCCTGCACTGGAACCTGCGTGGTGATGATGTTTCTGGATACATGTTTCTGCTTGTAGTTTGTCTCTTGTTGGCGTGGAGCGTCCAGTTGAGTAGTTGCTTGTGGGCGTGGCCTGTCCAGAATTTTTTTTGTTTTAGTTCCCATGAGAAGCAGTAGTAATCAAAATGTACAGCTATTGATTCACACTATCTTTTGTTTAAATTGTATTTGTTCGATTTTCATGTTGCATGCTTATATAGTCTTACTAGCTTTGTTGGCAAATTAGCAAAACAAGCTAACTGTACTAGCTACGTAAACTCCAACTATTTCTACTACTTCCTTTGAAGCCACGCCATAGGATTGGTCGTTTGGATTTGTCATTTCGCTATGTTATTTCTATGTTATTTGAACCTGAAGGTGGTGGGTTCGAGTCTCGGGTCCGGCAGGGATTGTAGGTGGGGGNCTCTGCCACCCTCAATACCACGACTGAGGTGAGACCCTTGAGCAAGGCACCGATCCCCCAACTGCTCCCCAAGCGCCACAGCTAAAATGGCTGCCCACTGCTCCGGGTCTGTGTTCACGGTGTGTGTGTGCACTTTCAATGGGTTAAATGCAGAGCACAAATTCTGAGTATGGGTCACCACACTTGGCCACAAAGTCACTTCAATTCATTATTACACAGAAAATGGATGATCGTCTGTCGCTTTGTCACTAGATAGTGTGAATATCCGCTCATGTATTCTGTAACAAAAGCCCCCATCTTAAACCTGGGGTTTGTTATTAAATTCTCAATCACATATCGAAACCAGAACAACCATATATTCCAACCCAGGTGCTTCGAAATGAGCCCGAAGCTTCTGTGGCACGCCTGATAAAACCTTCCCAGTGCCATGCTGTACCTTTAGGATCAAGTCCAAGTTTAAGAGAGATGTGAATGGAAATAAATCACCAAACCCAGGTCGGTTCGGTTGGGAACACTGTTTAACCTTCTCGTCCAAGCTTGCTGCGGCTGTAGAGTATTCCGAAACACCACGTTGACCGAAGCGTGTAATGAATTTGATATGCGTCACTTAAATACCACAGATAAAGAGCAGGAACAGCGCACATGCTCAGTCTACGCAGTAAATGTCTTCAGATTTACAGCACGATATCGGAATAGGAATTTGGGTTATTCTGATATTAAACAGGAAAGTTGAACAGTATCATAGCTTGTGATCTCGACTTCACAGTGCAGCACATTAGGTTTCCGTGGATTGATGGTATTATATGTATATACACGCACACACACATTATTTATATATATAGAGAGAGAAGCTATACAGATGGAGCTGAATCTCTGACCACTGTTGCATGTAGTTTGTTTACAACAGGGTGAAAGAGATCAGCTACCTAGTTAAGATAAGGCGATGTACTGGAAAGCTAGGTTTTCATATTTAGAGCTTCAGGAGCATAAAATAGGATCACCTTGACAAGCTTCATTCCATGAACTTTCAGCTTCACTCTAAATTACAGAGAAACAACTGCAATTTTCTCTGCGTATATAAACTGATAATACAGTTATCACACAGTGCTGAATTCTCAATTCTTGTTTCTTAATTATCTATAACAGCAGCCTGGACTGTAGTTCCAGCTGTAATACAAATCACATGTGCTCGTTCTAATACGTTGTCCTTTCTATAGTAACAACTCAGACTTTGTACAAAAATTATAATGGTCAGCGTGGTGTAGTTTCGATTATTTAAGTAGGTCAAGTTATACGTTTATTTAACATTAATGGAAGGAGTCAGCCATTTGTGACACCACGGGAAAGTCTTCAGAACAGATGCACCTTCTGCTTCCTTGGTTAAATGGCACAGTATGTGTTTTGTCTCGTTAAGAGAAATAAGACAGCTGATGGAACTACTGTAACGTAAGTGATAGCAGGAACTAGCTTGTTTTGTGGGCATTCCACATTAAATGTATGATGTCATTCTTTAATTAATTAATTCTTACATTAACTAACCGTGAAATTCTGTACGCGAAGTTCGACCTGGAATGAGAGGATATTGTCCTGTGGGTCACCTGCTTTATTCCATACTTAATTAATCGCTTTGCTCTTCATTTATTCATGAAATATAAATCCACGCTCCTCTGTAACCATTGAAGATGGAAGAAATAAGTACTTAATGGCTCATCGGATGGCTATGACCAATTAAAGAGGAGATATTGATAGCATGTCATTTTTTCTGACATTTATACTATCCATAATTAATCTGACCTTAATTGCAGATGGGTGTTGGTTAGCCTTCAAAAATATATATGCATTGACCGCGGGTTTCAGGCATCATTATAAGTAAGGCGATATCTGGATATCAGCTGCACGTAATGTCAGGGTTTTGTTCATGACAAGGCGTTTTGTGTTTCTGTAATTACGAACCAGTTAGGAATGTTCCACATTGTTGAGGGCGGGGAAGAAAAGATGGTGCGTTCCGCCCACCTCCATCCGATCTCCGTTGTGTCCAGGTTGCTTAACACGGCCCGCCCCTTCTGACAACACGTTCAAATCTATTTTGAGGAAGATCGATTGTTTTCCTGAGAAAACTGCACGCAGTCGGGGTGTAGAGTAGGAAATGTTATGCAAATGGGCAGGAACGTGGATGGAGAGGGTTTTATTTTCTCATTCGAAGAGTCAGGGAGGTTTCTGATGCAGGAGAAAGTGGAGAATCTTGGCTTTCCGGACTTATCTGGTGAGCGCAGCGTGGGGCACGTTTCTTCCCTCCCTCTTCCCTTCATTTCTGCTCTATCTCTGGCACCGAACTTATCACAATAACGTCGAGTAAGATCGTTTTTGGCTCGCGCCTGACAAACCTGATATAAATTTCCATCTGACTCTGACAGAAGTTTTTCATTTTGCCAAGAGGGCAGAAAGTTAAGAGAGAGGGCCGAGATATACACGTTGCGTGAGCACAAGCTAAAATGCGAGGATTTTTCAGGATGGCTGAATCAGGGTTTAAAACCTCCACCTAAGTAGGATCTTCCAGAAATTAAATTCTTCTTAAATGAATGAAAAACTTTGAGAGGATTTTATTTTTGGATTATTCCCTGAGCAAAAATTGTCATCCTACCAAGCCATGTGTGTCTTACTTATTTATTCTCAGCGTTCTTATCATAAGCCGTTATGCCCCAAGTTTAGGTCAAAGGTCGCTAAATAGTTAAAACGGTGTCCCTGGCTGTATGTGGTGTTTGCAGCAGTGGCGGTTGTGTGGTCAAGGCCGTCTCCAGCCACGTCCAGCTTGGCACGAACAGCACAACGGGGCAATCTAGCACCCTCATTACATACCTGCCACTCTAATTACAAGCTGCTCAAGAGATGTTATTCTACACCCGCCGGTGACAATGACAGCGCCTCTGTCTCCCCGCTCCTCTCCACCTTTGTGTAACAGGGCGCCGAGTGCAACACAACACCCCTGTAAATAAATGAAGCTTCCAGAGCAAGGCGGTCCGCTGCAGGAACAAAAACAGCCTCTTCCAGACAGAAGAAGGAGGCGGCGCACCAGCAGGACGTCCCACACCGTACGGTAGTACAAGTTTACCTACTTCTTACGGAAGTGGAAAAACGATTGAACTTGGCGAAATAAAATTTATTTTTTAAAAATAGCTACCATCAGCTCTAAACATCATTAATAAACACTTATTAATGTAAACACTCCAAGGATCCATCGGTGGGTTTTATTTTGTTGTATTTTTCCACTTAGTCTCACATTCTTTGCTGAATAATTCTCAGTAGTTACTGACTAATAAACGATTAATAATTTGAGTTTAAGGACTAAAGGTTAGGCTTAAGCTTTGCTTATGCTTATTTCATTATTATGAACTTGAGAGAAATCGATCTCCTTATCCCCTCGATAGCACAAACACACTCGGAAAAGCTGTCGCTTTTATAAGACGTCTAGATTTTATTCAGAGTTAAAGTTTTGTATAAGTTCTTCTCAAGGATGTCGAACTTAATATAGACCCAAAAATGTTTCAAGTCGAAGGAAGCACGTTAGTTCCTGTAATCACGTCTTTCCCTGACCAGCCTCTCTCTCTTTTCTCTGTCTAGAAGTATATAAGACATAAAACGCAGCACGTCATGTTCAGGAGAAACCAGAAAGCGTAAACCCTGTTCTGAAGACTTTCCCATGGTGGAAAAACCTATCGACTGTAACAAAGCGTCGACACTGAAGACTCCTACTGTAAATGTTGCATACAAAAAATCTCTTGACTGAAAACTTCACTGATGATACATCTTTCTTTGTTCAGTAGTCCATTTATTATTGGTCTTACGTTAGTATCTGCCTTACAGGTCCCTGTGAAGCGATAACGTATTAATATAAAACACATTAAAATACATCTACAGTTGTTTAGGACAAGGCAACACCTTGAATATAAACTAAGAACCCTATAATAAAGTCGTTAATGTTGCTAAATAAGTGCACAAAGTCACATCCAATATTTAACCCCATATACTTTCCATGTGAAAAGGTGAGTTGGATTTTAGCGCATGATTGAGAAACCTAATACATTTGTATTGCATAATAAGCATTTGACTACATGGCATTCGCTCATGTGTAGGTACAAATAAATTCATCCTCAGGCCATTGTCAAACTGAAAAAGGAGCCGCTCCCTTTTCCCAAACATGGAGTAAATGTATAAACGCTCCCTTTTCTTTCTTTTTTTTCACAGAGTCCACATTAGGCAGCATGGATGGCTCTTAAAAGGCTTACGACGGCCGTTTAGCATCAGTAGCGCCAGCTTACCATGGCCGTGTCAAGATAACATGCAAGCATCCGCTGGGTTTTCATTGGCTGTCAGATGTGATTTTACAGTGGCTGAGAGGAAGAGCAGTGCGGTGCTAAAAGATGCACTCACAAAGCCAAGACAAGGACAGGGGATTTAAAAATAGCAGGAAAAAGAGAAGGATTGTGGGTGCATGCGTGTGTGTGTGTGTGTGTGTGTGGAGCCTACAGATGATTATACTCTAGATGAAATTGGATACAGGGTAACGTCAGTGAATTGGTACGATCCTGTGTACAATGAGTCGTACATTTTGAACCGGACTCAATGCTTGTAATAGCTCTGTGTTAAAGACTCGCGTCCTTTTTTTTTACTACTTAACTGAAGGGAAGGGATGGATATTGGCACCTGCACTCTGCTGATAGGCAGCCTAAATCCCCCCTGTGTCCTAGCTGGGGTCCAAACCAGCAGCCCTTGGCTTCAACAAACCACTGAGTCTCACTTTATCACATCAGCCACCTCGCTAGATCACTGAGGGCTGATTACACCCTCACACCCTGCTACATAATATAAAGTAAAGCTAAAGTATAGCGAAGTACTGCAGGAAGCAAGCCATTAACATCTGAGAGGAAATGGACACCCACAATGCATCGCTGTTTTACAGCCGTCTAATCATGACTGTTGCTTAGGCGACTTGTGATGGGAAAAAAATGTGTGTTTCAAACCTTAAAAAATAATCCAGTTAAACAGTGAAACCTTAATTTAAAGCATTTAAAGCATTTGTAATATTTTCAAGCATCTGGTTTAGCCGTGCCTACTAGCCACATCTTTTGAAGGCATGTGGAATGAGACGGAAGCCATCCACTGTCACCATTGTCGTATTGATGAGAAACACTTTACGGTAATAATCGATGTATTAAATGGTAAATCTGAATTACCGAACGTTTAATCAGGCTACCGCATTAGCTGTATAAGCTAGCAACGTAAGCTGTGCGTTAGTGCTATGTTAGCGGTTTCATTTTAACCACAGATAATGTACACACAGCTATATACTATCTATAACACATTACTAGCTACCTATGATGCATGTATCATGTACTCACTCAAATTGTGTGATAACAGAAAGCAGGTAAAATGTCTGCTATAAACCTTTTGGCAAGTAATGGGCGTATCTGTTGACAAAGTGGGTATATGGCTAATGCTAGTACACTAATTGGAGAGGAGAGACCCATTCGGCTCTGTCGTCCCACAGTCACATCGCGGTACACTCGTGTGTGGACCATCACACTTGGTCTTATACCATCATATGAGTGTCAAAGTGCAGGAGTGTACGGTAGGTCCTCAGAAGACACCCCGTGTCAAGCATCTATAATCTCCGTCTCATTATCCACCTTGAAAAACCAAGAACTGCCTATTATGCCGTGAACGGCTGTGCATTAGTAGAAATCTGCACACTAAATAATTACCCTCCGTGTGAGAATCTCGGTATCTTCAGCGTGTAATAACAGGGTTTTTTGGAGAGATGAGTAATCTGGTTGGTTCCTCCCCTTGCTCCAGGCCGAGATAATAATTGCAGTATTAATTGGTGTTGTCCAAGCTAGACACCGTATAAGAGATCCCACTGGGGCTAATAATTAATGTTTTTTTCCCTCGCTCTCTCTCTCTGTTTCCTGCTTCTTCTTTCTCTCCTACCTGTCTCCTCCTTCTCCTGCTTCTCTTCTGTGGTCTGCTCTGTGGTATCATTAGGAAAGGGTTTCTTAGGAGAAACTACTCAGAGACTCATTAGAGAATTTTTAGATAAGGCCTCGGCAACAAGAATATTGTCGGCACCTTATTATGTTTGTTTAGATTCTGTAATCTTTGGTTTCAAAAACTGATACGCGGGGTATTAGGCGAGTGCCGGGGTTCTTAGCTGTCTACAGGGATGAAAGGCTCTGATAAGGCCTATTGTAGATGCATGGGCTAAATTGAATATTGCTGGTTGCACAGGAGCTTTGCGCTTTTGCGTAGTCTAGCCACATAATACTGTAACTAAGAACTAAGCACATAAGGCTCTCCAAAAGTTATGTCAATATTTACACAGGGAAAGTTCCTTATGTTTAAAGTCTGGCTACGTACATACTTTGGGCTCTCAATTGGCATTATGCAAATCACCTGCCTGTGGGTAACACCTCCATTTTTCGTCAGTAGAAGCATCTAGAACACGGACTTTAAAGACAACCTAAAAAAAAAAAAAATCGGGGATAGAAAATGCTGACTGAAGAAGGACATAGGAAAAGATTTTGCTCAGATGATCCCTGCTAAAACATGCTTGTCCCTTCCTTGTAGCTGTAATATAGCTAAGTGTATTTTTGAAAGCATGCAAAGGTTTAAATGATAAACTAAGAACTGCTGCTGTCATTATGAACTCTGTCCTGTGCTCACCCAAGGACGCTCATTCACAATTACTCCTACCAAACGTCCTTTCAACACGCTTAGTACCGCGCGTCTTTACTCTTCTACACCTAATGACTCATAATCCCACTATCCAGTGTCACTCAGACGAAGAGGACTTTCTTGTCTTCCTCGTGTCATCTCGGCTAGGTGTTCTCACCATCGTCACCTCTGGCTTGAATCTCTAGATTTAGATGTAGGAGTAAAGTCTAGACGAAACAACATAACAGACATGTATACGTTTAGTATCGGACTGGTTTTGTTTAGTAAGTGAAAAGAAATTAATAGTGAATTTCCCTTTACTGCAATTTCAAATCAGTGAACCTGGCTGGATGGATATATGGAAATTAAATTGTGCTCTAATGGAAATTTGGAAATTCAGATCTTCAGATAATTTGTTGAAATGGAAGGTGTCACTGCTGTCCGCTTTCACTCCTATTCATTTATTTCCTTGATCACTAAGCAGTTCTAAAAGAAGTAGATTTAACACTCAGGTCACGAGTAAATAAGGTGTCATTCCTTTCACTAGTCGTAAAGACTCCCTAAGACGGTTAAGATGCCCACAGGGCAAATCAAATGGCTGCCTTCCCAGCGTGCCTTGCTGCGTGAGATAGTGGTAATTAACTTAATGGGGGCCTTGAATTGTAGTGGACGGTTGATGTGCGGCATGTGTTGACGCTCCCCCGCTGGCCCAAACAACCACTTGCTGCCTCGTTACAGCCTGTGTTAATTAACATGATAGCAGGCTGCAGTGGGAGCTCTTATTATTGAGCCTGCTCTATTTTCTGTTTTAGCACTGTGCTCGTGTGCGTTGCCCTTTTAAGAGGTCACGTCTCCAACTTTCAGATTTCTTCTTGTGCAGCTTCTGTCCATGAACATGTCCACGTTATCCTGAGAGTTATATTTTCTGTCCAACATAGCCGTGATTTTGTTTTCAAAATGATGTCACACCCGTGCACATTGCAATCTCAAGTTTTTTTTCTCCTTCGTCATTGGCTATTAGCTAAGGAACATGCTGTAATTGTTTATATACTGTTAAAACAGTATACTGTAGGTTTACATGTTCAGGTGTTGGTTTTGGACAAAAGATAAATTTGACAATACCCCCAAAAGGCAATATATCAAGATTGCACCATTGTTTATTTAATAAAGGTTCATATTGTTCATACGGACTGAATGCAGAGGATTGTATGGAGTCAGTATCAGATTGTGTGTGTGTGTGTGTGTGTGTGTGTGAGAGAGAGAGATGATGATTCACACAGTGTGTTAGAACCATCTATGTGTTAAATGAAATGGAAGTCATCACGTTTGGCAGAAATAGTAAAGTGCTGTAGATCAAACACACCGCTTCATTTGGTCTGAACTTAAAATGAAGCTTCAGATGATAAACTGCCAGTTACACCAGTCTCCCATTCCAGTAACACTGGGAGACATGCTGGTATAGGAAAATAATCAACGATGGCGTGGCTTGATGCGTCCTGAAGTGAAGTCACTCTTAATACCTCAAAGTTATTATATTATTATTATTATTATTATGATTATTTAGTGTTTCTTTCCTCTTATGTAACAGCAATTTGTCAACAGTGACATTTGTTATTCACTAAAGAACAATACACACACTTTTTTTTTTATGTTTATAGATATTATTTAATGTTGTTTAATTTTCTTCCAAGTCCTCCATCCTGAAGACTCAGAGTTACAGCTTTTCCTCAGTCTGTTGCAGAGTAATCACACTGGGACTCCTCCTGTACATGCTGAATACCTTTGGTTTTCGAAACATAAACACATTGTGAAACAGTATTTACAGCCAGAATCTCAGATTTGCCTTGATATAAATACAGTTTATAACAATTTCAGCATGTACTGATTCCCACAGATGGATGATAATGTATATAAGTGAGTCATGTGACTCCAGTTTCTGACAAGGTACTTGTGTGTATATATAAGTTTGCAGAAATATGAACAGGGGCAAAATCACCTGACTCTGCTGCAATGATCTCACTCCTGTTTAGTGACACGGTTTAGTAGCTACAGATAGTCCATGAAAGGTTTAGTTGCTTACGTAATACCGAAGGTGTACCAGGAAAGGTGTATTCGCAAGCATCTAGGGCCATCTCGTCAAATTCTATTACGACATTACATTATTCGTTAGTTTTCTTGGAACAGGTGAAAAATATTACTCCCCTTCTTTCTCTTGAGTTGTGTGGAGCAGGAGGTTGTGTGAAGCAGCGTTCAGTCAAACGGCTAACCCAAGCCGTAACTTGCTGTTAATTAGTCTGATAAATTATGTTCAAAACAATGGCGAATTTAAACGCCTCAATTTAGCTCGAATCCTAAATGAGATATCGCATCAAACAGCGCCAATTCCTTCCCTTTTTTCCTGCCCAGTTAAAGAACCGGCGTGCCTTCCTGAAAGCATTTTTAAAGGTTACGATTTCCTTTGACGATAAAGCGGTACCTTTTAATGAAATTCTAATTAGCAATTTTGTGGACTTTGTTATTAAGCGTATCTGATTAGCACACATTTTCACAGCTAGGCTTTAATTAAGAACACTTACAGTACAGTTTCAAACAATTGCTTTTTTTTTCCTTCTTTTTTTGCAAGAAAGCAAATATGTTTAAAAAAAAAAAACCTATCTGGTAAACAACAAACGTAGAGGTTCTAAGTTTTAATTAGGTTTACTTTTGCTTGACTCATAATTGCACGTTTATATTCTCAATTCACAAAACAACACCAAAAAAAAGTACATCTACACAAGAACACCTACAAGTGGTTTTAAACTAGAGACAGTGGATATTTTAGCGTTACTCTGTTCTCTCTGTTTGTTGATAGTGTCCTAATATCAGGCTGCTAATTGGGACTCTGTTAATGATTCATCCACGGGAAAATGTACATTAAAATACTTGCATGGCAGAATTTACCGGTACTTTCTTGAAGCACGTTCGGCGTAGCGCACGGTTTCTCACCGCAGCGTCCGTGACAGTGATTTGACCAGTATTGCTTCCACTCCAGGCCTCAGTGGGACTTTGGCGATCCCAAAGGCTCTGAGGTGTCCACAGTGGCGATTTGTTGAGGCCCATGACTGACACCCCAGTAGAGGAAGGCTCATTTAAAACACACAGAGACCCAGCGAGCCCTTTCCTCCCACACCCCCATCCCTTAAACATGGAGTCCAGCTTGTCAAGTCACAGGCGGGGGGACCCGTAATTTGGCCTAATAATTACCAGACATCACCGCAATGAAACATCAGTGTCTGAACTTCTTTGGGCCCAACTGAATTTTAATACATTTGGAAAAGGTTGGCCGGAGGCAGGGAAGAGGAGAACGCGCATGTGGAAGCACTTTAGGAAGTGATAAATGATTTGAAATCCATCGTGTCCCCCCAAATGGAAATTAGGCCGAACAGGTGTTAACTGGTAACCACTGGTACGTTTTTAGTCGGGGGGCAGGAAGGCGGACCTGGACTTTGGGACCAGATGTGGAAGGGCAAAATCTAGGTGTGTGTTGTGTTAGAAAGGTACAGATGGTAATCAGTGATGGGGTAGTGTGACGAAGCCGAGTTACTGTTGACACCCTGTCTATTTTCCAGCATCAGCGCATCCTCAAGAGCTTAATCCTCTTTTATCACAGCAATTTGCCAACCCAGTTACTGAATAATATGATTTAAGATGAACAGCTAGAGTAGGGCAAAGAGATTTGAGACTCTTTGTCACTTCTGACGTCTTCCTTATTTGAAGACGTTTGGGCATGTACTGAATTGGTCCCGGAAGTTTGGGGGGTCGTGCCGCCTCTGCTTTGCTAACAAGACCATGGCTTTAGATTAAATACGTACTTTGATAATGATGTGGCAAAGTTTTGCAGCAGTAGATAAAGCACTTGATATCACAGCTGTCGTATCAGCTGTCAAAGGTGCATGATGTAAAAAATACTCGAGATAAACACATCAATAAATATTATATGCGGATAATTAGCTCCCTTTCTCAATTGTTTGAACCAGAAAAACTTTTACTTAGTTTTTCAAGACTTACAACCTTCTAATCCCCACCCCATAGTGTGTGTGTGTGTGTGTGTGTTCAAATTTAAAAAAAATCATAAATATTTGATGTAATTCAGAAGCTTTTTATTTAGCTATAATAATATAAAATGGTGTATAATAAATATTTGATGTGAATATTTGCTGTTGTGTAAACATCCTGATTGTGGTCCATATATAATCTTGAAATTAATAATTCATGGTTTGTCTATAAATTTTAATTTGTCTGTATTTATAATCCATTGTGGTGACTTAATAATATTTAAAGTTCTGTGATTTATAAACGAACCTGTGATGCTCTTTAATGATGCATAAATAACAGCGAGACACAAGCCCAGCCTCTTCAGGCCTCAATCCCAGCACCGCTTATTCGTTCTCATTCGTGTTACTCCATTACAATTCACACCTCTTTCTTTCACCCTGTCTTTCCATAACCTCATCCTCTCATGCTCACGTTCACACACTCATCACACACTCGGCTTCCTGGAAAGTTTTGGGGGGGAAACGCTGACTGAATTGTCCGCTTGTTTTAAGTCGAAACGCTCTCGAACCCGTTTGCTCACAGCTGTCTAAACACCATGATGGCAGTAAGAGGAGGGGGCTGATGAAGATGTGTTACATTTCGACCTGACCCGTGTACATCCCAGAATGCCTTGCAGCATGACGTGTGCTAATCAGGCACAGTGGGAGGCTGGGAGATGGACAGCTCGTAATTCGCCTCAATTTGCGCCATACCTATAAGCTGGCACAGTGCCAAGCTGGAATCTGATCCTGTCTGTATGTGAATGCGGGATGATCATTTTTCCTTGTGACCATGTAAGTGACCCAGGAAGTTCTGTAGCTGTTGTTTTGCCTCACCCGCCACTTTATGGGATTTTAATTGGCCCTTCCATTAATAACACAGACAAACTAATTTAGCAGGACCTGTCTGCTTTTAAAAAACTACAGGAACAAAGGCAGGGCGGGTAGAAATCAATCTTAGCCTTGGGACAGAGCCGGTGACCCCTTCAGTCTTTGAAGATGGTCGCCTAAAAAAAGGAAAGAAAGAAAAAAAGGGAGGAGGTGGTGGAGGAGGAGGCATGCAGAGGAGGAAAAAAAGAAAGAAAAAAGGCATCTGAGAAGTTATTTAACTACAAACACGGTCTACCTTCCCCATTCCAGCTGCATAATCGAGCATAATAAGTGCCCTGCAAAGGTCCACTTAATGTATTTTTAACACTGCTGAGCAGCTAATCCTGTCAGAGAGAATAAAATGGAGGGAGGGGAGGCGTGTGTGTGTGTGTGTGTGTGTGTGCGCGCGTGCGCGAGTTTGAGTCCTTAACTCCATAACAGCGCAGGCAAATGGGCCAGCTTTAGCAGACAAAAGAGAGAGCGAGAGAGACTCATATTTCTGCCCAAAGTGCAGATCCGTTTTTTCCGCTTTAGTGGCCATTAAGAAATAGAGATGATAACAATAACAGCGACTGCCAAGCCAAGCAACTCACTGACTTTACACTTTGGATGAAATATGCTTGACGTTAAACTGGCCCTATAATCACCGCTCTTGTTCTGCTCCCAAGTAGAGGTCACTGTACGCTTGCGTAACACATCGTACACGTATCAGGTGCACAGGGAGGAATCAGTGCAGTGATCAACCTGCCAAAAGAGGAATAATGAGGAGTCCTGGGAAGTAGGAGGGTCCGGTGTGGAGTGAAAATATAACAAGCAGTAGAAATAAATAAATAATCAGTAAAAATCGTAATACAGCTGATTTTGGATGTAGTCCATTTTCAAGCAAATGTCAAATAAGGTTTTAAAAGTTACAACTAGACGACGACTTTGTTTGCCGCCGGTAACAAAATAAAAAACTAGTAAAAATAATGGTGTAAAATGATTTGTGTAACATTACAATGCTGTACATCTACTGTTAACTACTGTTAACTACTAACGAAGAACTGGATAATTACTCAATAAGTAATGATACACTAATGGTTTGTTAGTTGATTATGAACTAAGCAATAGTTGAAGAAAAAGTCTGAAATATCTAATAAATAGCAGTGACTTGGGTGGCTGAAATTTTGAGAAACTTGTCCTTCGTTAATAAATTACAAATTGTATTTTTTGGTTGATTTCTGTGGTGTGAAAGGTATGAAGCATGCGATGTTATTGGAAAGTAATCAGCTTTAGGGTGGTAACTCGGCTTTGCATCACACCACCCCACTGTTAATTATTAAGGATGTTGTCCAAGTCTAGACATAAAAACCCGGAGTATCAAGGTCGTTTCCATTTAAGATTACGACTCCGAATGATTGTGGCAGCAGTCTGGGGAAGAACCGGCAGGCCCAGTCAGAATCAGACTGAGAACGTACACTAAGTCTAATGGTTAATCGCTGCCGCCGTCATCGAGCTAAAATTCGTGCTAAAATGCACGGATTTGCAGTTCCTCCAGAATCTGTCAAAGTGAGGGATCGAGGATCGGCACGACGGCAAAGCAAAACAAACAGAGACATCAGGGAAGACAAACAGACACTCGAGCGCATCCGACGCTTAGTCCTCCTCCCTCGACTTTGTCAAAACACCTTTTTTCCTGGTTGCGTTAAACTGACGGCTCCTATTAGTAGCTCAAGCATATAATCGCATCTCTGTAATGAGTTATTAATTAAACCAGGGGCATCTGTTGCCCCGCTAACAGCCCTCCTAAACAATCAACTAGAGGTTTGTGATTTCTGACTGGCTGACACTATTAAACTAATCAATACTTTTTTTTTTTTTTCTTTTTTTTTTTTAGCAAAAAAAGCGCGAGTGCTTTGAGCCCGGTCTCTTCCACTCTTTGCCAATCAACCATGTAGAATACTAATAAGGGAATTAGCCGCTTCATATTCAGCATGTGGCCCATCAAACAGATCCTTATCAACAGGGAGCTGGAGCCTCATTTGCATGGAAGGAGAGCGCATTGTAGGTAAAGATTTCACAATACGTTGTTCATCATGCCCCCGCCATTTCCGTCTCTCACTTTCTTCCCCACTCCCCGTAGTCCCCCTCTCCACACGCGTACACAGACAATTGGGGAAATCTGCTTTAAAAACATGTCGGCCCTATAGCAAACGCGCTTATCCTGCTGTGGAGGCTCTTGAAGAAGATTTCTTTTAAACAAGTTACCTTTCATGTGTGCGCACTGTGTTTATCATATTTATTTATTTGCCTTCTGAAGCATCCCGTTTTTTTTTTTTTTTTTAATGAAGTCTCTGTCCTTCCTTTGAAATCCTGCAGCTAGGTAGAGGAGCTTCAGCCATCCCCGACTGGCATTCTGCTCTTTTTGATAGCAGCCGTAATCTCGGCCGATAAACGCTGCACTTAGCACGCCTAATGATGACGACTGTTTATAGCCCAAGTCCTCTACGAGATTCAGGTGAAAGTACAGCGGACTTACTCAGTGCCATGTCCTGCCTCGTGATTTGGCTATTGCAAACTTTGTTTTATACGTGAAAAATCCACGGCTTGGCGTAGGAACATGAGTACGCAGTGCTATTGCATAGGATTGCACAGAATGTGCGAAGCTCAGAAAGGTCGTTGATGTGTGTACGTTAGATATCCCACATTTTATATTCTCCACACATTACAACACAGTGGAATTATATAACTGATTGTTGATGTCCTAACTATCCACAGTGCATTTAAAAATAATATCGTCGCTTTAAAAGTAACAAAAGATTAAGTTTAATAAGTAAGCAGCTTACTCTTATAGTAAAATAATCAATGACATTTTAAAGTGTTTTATTCCTATTATACCACAGCAATGTGCCAACAGTTTCATGTTTAGTAGAGAACAACATGTCTAACATTATTTATCCGTTTGCTGTTACATTAAGAGTTGTGGAACGTCTGCAAGACAAGTTAGTTCCTGTTACTGCTTCCATTATAGCAGCTATAAACAGTCATTCCCTCACCAGCACCTCTCTCTCTCTCTTTTTCTCTCGCTGGAAGTTAATGAGAAAAAAATTCAGCTTGCCATGTTGGTGAGAAACCTTTCAAGTTACAGCTTTCCCTCATACAAAGCGCGCTCTCAGGAGACTCCGTGCAAAAAGGGTGACTGCATGTCTCACTACAGAGAACTTCACCAGATCAACAATTCTACATTTTATTTATATGGTAAGCTACCATAGAAACAATAACGTATTAAAACTACTGTCAAAGCTGCTGGTATAGAAAATGAATGAACACCATCTGACCAATCAGATTTGAGAATTATCCATCTCATTTTTGTCTTATTAACATCACGAGAGAGAGAATAAAGAGAGGCTGGTGAGGGAATGACTGTTTATAGCTGCTGCTATTTAAACAGGAACTGTAACAACTTTAAATGTAACTATAAGTGGATAAAAAGTGTCGTTCTTAAAAAAAAAAAGCTGTGGTATACATTGAATAACACACTTTGGGACATGCAGTTAGTGGAAAATAATAATGATATTACAGTGCTAAGTGTTGTCAGGCCACACCACACCACCTGGTCATGTTTAATTCCATACTTAAGCATTGTGTGCTTTTTAAAATCAACTTTCTTTCTTAAATTTATAGTAGTTTGGAGCGTATTTCTCCAGTCCAATTCCAAAATCACTGATTCTGTGGTTAAAAATAAACAGACTATCTTCACACGTAGAGTCCTAGAACTGAAAAGGAGTTGTAGGACGTCAGGACAAGTGTGTCAATTAGTCAGTCATTTAGCCAGCACTCAGCTGCGCTTTGTAGTCCATAAGCCAGCCTCTTAGCACAGGTTAAGGATATAATGATTCTCCCCTCCCCCTCAAACTAATCCTAAAATGATTGCCCAGGCATGGGTTTTGGTTTCACCAGATGGACCGAGTGAGAGGAGAAGCGCTCGTCTGCGATGCCCCAGCGTTTTTCTCCACGTGTGTGGTCATGACCATGTAGAAGATCACCTCTGATTGCAGTGGCAGCGATGCTCATCATCCATCATTAACAAGGCGGGTGAGAGACACGGAGAATGACCGAGAGAGAGAGGGGAGATGACTGGTGGTCTGAGGATGGCCGTCTGTTATTGTGCTAAGCGTTCTGAGTGGTTGAACTTGCATGTGTGTGTACGCATCGTCTGCTTCATGACGTCTAATGAGGCAGAAAAGAGGCTCATTTATGATATTAGGTATCAATTGCAGTCAGTCTTTCCCCGAAGATCAAAGTGGTATTTTCTTTGGGGGTTAGCCACAAAGAGAAATGATTAAGAAGGATGCTCTGAGAGAGGAGAAGAAGAAGAAAAGAAAAAGGATGAGACCAGACATGCAGAGGACGTGAGGAAGGCTTGGATGAAGAGGAGGTCACCCCAGTCCCACCCCTTGTCTACTCCTGATGCATAACGGTGCGGGATTATGGACGGGCAAAGTGGGCGCCGGATGGTTTTGGCAAACCATTAATCTCGCCCTCCTCTGGTTCTCATTGAGAAATGATTGCCAGTGAAGTGTTTGAAGTCTGTAAAAGACCAATGTGCATTGACAGAGAGAGAAAGAGATGGAGAGAGAAGTGACAGTGAAACTCTATCTGTCCTGCTTATGCAGTCAATTTTGCCTCTCTTTATCCCTCTAACAGCGCCAGGATGCGTGTTCTGCCCGTCGAGGTTGCCAAACTCATTTCACCTTCTGGACCTCGACTTGACTCGGAGCCAGACGGCCTGAAGCGATAAGGCCGCAGTAAGGCTTCCGCCTCTAAAGGAGCGTTATTTTACAGGCAGCGAGACAGAGATACCACATTTCTAGGCATATTTCTAGCGAGAACAACAGGTAATGCAATGTCAAATTGCATTTATTCGCTTGACATAAGAAGGCCTGACTTGATTTCTTAAATAAGAGCGCAAGAATAAAGCATCAGTGTCCTCATTTTATCCACTGAGGTGTAAGTCCCACGGTAAATCGAGAACATTGAGGTGTAACGTAGACTCTTTTGCCCAAGTGCAGTGTCTCGCTTTTACAACACCACTTTCCTACTTTCCTGAAATTAGTAACACTGTTGAAATTAGCAGGGTTGAGTTATTTAGCATAAAAGTAGAAAATATTGTAAATGTAATTTGAATGAGTTAATTACATTTTTAAAAAATATTTTATTAATAATTTACCTTCAATCTATGAACAGGGTTGTACTTTCAAAATGACGCCATCAGTAATTATCACAGTATCTCTGAAAATAAAGAGGGGGAAAAAATAGCACTTACTTTTCTTCTTCCCCTGATCTTTAGGAAATGTTCCAGTGTGACTTGCTGGAACCGAAATGCTCTAAATATTTTATCGTAGTAAATGTTTTCAGAGTGAATAAATGACTAAAATGTACATATTTTATAACCTAAAATGGAGAAAGAAGAAAACTATGTTTCAAGCATTGGCTTATAGTAAGGTTTTAATGATCTATTATTTGGCATATTTATTATATTTGAAGGTAGATTTTAGTTATGTATATTTGGCTATTTTTGGCAAAAATGCTGCTTTCTAAGTGCTGTATATTTTGTAGGTTCCATTAATGATGATGATGTTATTATTATTATCTAGTGATGTCCTTTTACCTTTAGTCTACATACATCTTAGTAAATGTAATATCACAAGACACAAATGTCACCCCAGAACACCTTAGTGGATTTATATCTCTTTAATGTAAGGAGCAAGGTGCACAACGTAGTCTAATTGAAAAAGAGGGAGTGTCTCGGATAAATCATCTAGCCATCTAGCCTTCTAGCGTACACTTTCATTTTCTCTCGGTTTGGATCTGCACAGGTCATTCTTTTAAAATAAATGCAATACGTCATGTGTCATTTTCGTGAAAATGGTGAGTTTCATATTATGAATCACCGCTCCAAATTCCTGGTCCAAACATGTTACTCTATAACTCATTCGATGGCCTTTAGGAGTCATTTGACTTCAAAATGAAGTCGGCAAACACCAGATGAATGCGTTCCTGCCCCGAGTTTAAACTCATTCCAGTTCGGTATTCTCATTGTCTACCTCACCAGTGGTCCGGGCTCATTTTGGCAGGACCATTGCGTCGGTGTCGTGGACAGCGGTGACAGGTGCAGCCCAGAGCTCCTCCGCAATACTCTGAAAGAATTCAAGGTCTGCTGGTCTGCGTCGCTCCATCACAGTCCTCCATGGAGTTTTATTGAATTATGCTCTTTTTTCCCTCATTACAGCATCAAAGAGCGTGACTAGTCACAAGGTGATCGTTTTCTTCTGCACAACACATGCTGAATCTGAAGAACAAATGTGATTGTTGGCTGTCACGTTAGGGTTGCAGCGGGGTTACGCAGTTCACAATATGGACTCTGTGGCTTAATAAAAGGTTATATTCACATTCTTAGGTTTCGACCTGAAAGTGGGTTACTGAATCTGGCAGATCTTATGAAACTTGCTCCGTCAGTTTACGGAATTTTATAAAAGAAGAGTAGTCGTTATACAAACTCCGAATTACCAACTCATTCCTTAGTTTGAGCCGGTGCTACCGTAGGAAAATAATCAATGTTGGGTAGGTGTGATGTTGCCACGCCAAACCTGATTATTACAAAAAGCATATACTGATGTGTTTTATTCCTAGTAGTTTGGCATTTTTTTTTGTAATTAAATGTCACATTGTGTTTTTATCCATTTATAGTTACATTTAATGTTAAACCTCTTACCACCTGGCACACATCCATAAACAAGCTAAGAGTCTTCTTACGTGCATCTCGCATACATTATTTACGGCCTCTGACATGGCAACATGGCGCTTGTTTTTTTTAATAAGATGAATTAATATATTGAGGCCACAAGTTAATATTTCAGACCATCGGGATGATGTGCGTCTTGGTCTCTAAAAACTGACACTTCAACCAAATTCACTGTATTGCTTTGTATTATTAATCAACCAATCCACTGCAAAATAGTGAACAGACCAATGAAAGTTAATAGACTCAGACTTATTTACTCCTGTAATAATTCATCACTCACTAGTCATTTGCTTTAATTTACATTTTATCTTGAGTTCCTAGAGGCCTGAAGGTGACTTTACTTATCCCAGAGAGGCAGGTTTAGTTTAACAACCGTAAGGAGATCTGTGTTGGGGGGTATGTTAAGTAGTTTGCGCAGTATGGGTCTGGAGGGCGAGGGGTGAGGGGGATCCTCCTGCAAGAGACAGGTGGAGGTAAGCTGATCCAGGTGCCACCCAGGCTCAGGCTGAACTTGAGACGTGTCCGCATCATCCCAGGTCAAGGGGAACGTCCAATCGGCCGGCTCTGTTTCACTGACTCAGGTAGGCCCAATTAAGGCTCATAAAACATCATCGAAATTCAAAGGCCCCTCGTCGTGGTCGCCATTACCGGGGTGGTCGGAGCAGCGAGGCCAGAGCTGATATCAGTTAATCAAGTGTCGAAAACAGACTGACTTCTGTTCTAGTGTGTGGATGCTTCATTTTGGTGAACTTGAGTCTAAAATGAGTTCTAAAGGTCCATTTTAGGGAGAGAGACCCATGCCAACATGTCATCAGAGTATCTGGTGTATATATCCATCCAACAGGGCATCATTTAAATTGTAGCTCACAGTTACCATTTTGGCATTGTTGTGTTTATCACGCCTAAATACTTACGCTAAAGCTAATCACCCACATACTTTGGGTTTTTTTTTGTGCATCACAGTTGAAACCTAACGCTAGAACTAGCTAGGCACTCACTCTGTTGTTGCTTCTGTTCGAATACCGCAAAATATGGTGTCACACTTAAAAATTCATAATTGATGGAATGGAGAGCAAACAGCTGGCATTGTTTCACTGGCTCAGGTAAAACATCACCAAAATTGAATCACCCCTCTTCATGGTTGCCATGTTTGGAGCAGCAAGGCCAAAGCGATACTGGCTATTTAAATGGATATCTGTTCTTGTGCATGGGCGCTAAATTTCTGTGAACGTGAGTCTGAAGATCTAAAAAAGAGAAAGTTTTCAAAGACCTACTTACAAACAGGCCATCAATTAAATAAGTAAATATTGGCAAACATCTGGCACACATCCATAAACAAGCTCAGAGTCTTCCTATGTGCATGTCGCATACATTATTTATGGCCTGTGTTAACTACAATATTCTGATAATAATGCAAATCTTGTTCATTCAGGAGCATCTTGTTTCTAGGACATGGCTATTGTTTTTTTTTTCTTAAAATCCAGTAATTAATGCGGACCTAAATTTGTAATTTTGTTGTCTAAAGCCTCAGGAAAGGATTAGAAGTACTTAGCATTGTAGATGGAAGTCATCCTTCTTTCACCACACACACTCATACACTCGTGTATGTATGTATGTGTGTGTATATATATATAAAGACTTACACGCAGTACTGTGCAAAAGAAATTAATGCAAAGAAATTCTGTAGAGCGAAGTGTTACTGAGCATCTTGCAGTTCTTCTGCAGACGTTGACTGTCGCACTTGCTTCTTCTTGCACGCAGAACCCGGCAGCCTTCGATATGATTTTTTTTGTCTGAAAAGTGGTCTCGTACGTAGCATACTGCTGTCTTTACTGACCTACAAACATTCTTCTGCTATATTTAAGGTTGTGCTGTAAAACTAATGTTTGGAAATCTTAAAATGTTCTGGTCCTGCATCAGTAATGGAGAAGTCAGAAAATAAAAACCTATAACAAAACAACTACTAAAAAAAATAGGGTGCTTAAGACTTTTGCACAGTACTCTGTGTGTGTGTGTGTGTATATGTAGACTTGATTTAAAAAAAAAAATGACTGGTTTTGAGTAGCAACATTGTGAAATAACTTAAAAAAAAAAAAAAAAAAACAAGAAAAATAAACACTGAAATAAGACTCACCAAATGACTGACGTGAAATTGACAGAAGATGTCAAAAGGTATTTTCTTATTGTTTTGGATTTCTCAATGCTCATTATACCCGGATTACACGGCAACGTCAAAAGCAAACAGATTTGTCATTTCTCAAACGCGCTTTAGACAAAGAGTCCCAGTATAGATGGAGAAGCGTCTTCCACCCAGGCAGACCTCGCTGGCCTCGGGCAGCACCTGTGCTCGACATCCCAACAGGACCGGATTAAACCTGCCCATCAGCCTACACACACAGCCCTCGGCTCGACACCTGTCCAACAACAAACGCGCGGCAAGGCACCAGGCCACTCGCTCAGCACTCGCACCGCACACACTACAGTCTGCGCAGTTAGGTATGTGTGAGGTATGTAGGTGTGTGTTAGCATGAGTGCGAGTGAGTGTGCGAGCCCTGAGGTGATGGCAGAAAGTTCCTTTTGATTTTGAAGCCTTTAACGGGGCATAAAAACAAATTCCAGTTTGATGAAGTTCCTGTCCGCTGGCTGAGACTTGTCCTTTTAATGCCAACTGTGTTGTTGCTTTTTTGGCTCCTAGCTGTTAGCATTATTGGTGTTAGCCGTTAGTTGTCGTCGGGGTGACTTTTGCAGCATTCCTCTCTGTAATGTGTCCCACAGATGTTTTTCATTTCTTATTTTGTTGAATGTACAGTTCCCTCCTCAGGAAATGCCTAATTATCTTAAGTGTTGAAAGGGTGGATGGTTGTTCATAACAGATGACCGCTAATGTTGGCGCTAAACACCCTCACAATATGTGAAAGGTGAAAGTAATTGGCCGCACAGTGTTTTGATGCGTCAAAGTTGTGCATCATCTCGGAAAGCTGATCTGAAAGGTGGTCTCACATTTGCAAATGAATAACAGTTCAATTAATACAACTCAGTATAACGAATTGAGAAGGTTATTGTTGAGTCAGGATTAGCAAGCGAAATATAACCGCATTGCCCTCATTTGTCTAAATTCGTAGTAATATCTTGAGGTTGGTATCACAGTTAAAATCGAACTCTAAAGCTGATCACCCACACCGAATTTTCTGCTTCATGGGCCATATTCAGAGTGGGAGAATTCCAAAAGGTATGTCAGTGTTTGGGTGCGGAAAGTTTCCTCTTTTTCTGGCCTCCCCATTGAGGTCGTGCAAATCAACGGTGTGTAATACAAACTTCCAAGGCTTCCAGATTAATCGAGGATTTTAATATCCTCCGAATCACCACCTTGAAATGCAAGCACCCGCCTTTAAGCATGTCAGGACATGTCAGGACTGTCAGAACTGAGAATGTGCACTGGGTAAGGAAATAGTATATGTATAATTGCTTTATAATGTATGTAATATGATGTTACAGAAAAATTAGAGCGGTTCAAATCTAATCAAATCTAAAATTCAGAACTAAACATTGAAATAAACAACTTAATAGGGGTCTAGTATATTGACAGCGTAATGCTTCATGAATAGTCCTAGTTGTAATGATCACAATCACTGTAAGTTTTATTTTAATTGAACAAAATGGCTTCCACCCTCATTATTCAGCAGGTTATAAAATAGCACTTGATCCAGCATTTTTAAAAATTATTATTATTTTGCATTTTATTTATTGTGCATTTAGAGTTAATTCTGCGCACAACTTAATAAAGCCACAGCATACCATACTGATGTCATTAAACCATAGTTTTAATTACGCTTTTAATTTGCTACTGTGTCATAAAATTAATGCCAGTGTGTTTAATTTGATGTGCTTTCTTTAAGAAAGTGTCCCAAATGTTTGAAGGATAAGCTGACCAAGTACTCATCTGCTACTCTTACAGCTCATATTAAGTAAGTGTTGTTCATAATGTTAGCTTTAAAATCATTTAATCCAGATTAGGATGCTGTCTCCTCATAGTTTTTTTTTTTTGGTCTACCAGTGTGTGTAATTTCACTAAGTTGTAACAAATTCCAAATGAAGTTTATTACCTGATATTTGTAGATGTTGAACAGAATGTATTTTTAAATAGATATGTAGGTTTCCAGTCTCAAGGATTTCGCGCGTCATGTTGTAGAGTAATTGAAGAGAAACTGCTCAGGACGCTTGTGGCATGCTCAGCTGGCAGTGGCCAGGCTTGACTCACACGTTACAAACTGTCTAAAATAAGCCCGGTAATCAGATAGTCCTTTAATACTGAACGTTACTACTGAAATCAAATCTTCTGATGAGTGAACGTGGAGCCTGTCTGGCTTTCATGACACTGAGGAACAGTCCAGTCTGCCTCTCGAGGATCGTCCAGCCAAGGATGTCATGCGAGTGAACATAAATATCGATCATCTTCGAATGGATGACTTTGCATTTCGTGTGTATCGCTGTATATTTGCTGCCATTTTGATGATATTAACTCACTGCTTGATTAAGAAGATAATAATCGACTGACCTGATACACTTCACTACATACATCTTAAATATGCAGCAGTGCAGCTGATCCTTTCAGGCATGCTCCCTCATAGCTGTGTTATGGGACAACTGGGAAGTTTGTTTCTGCAGCAAGTATTTATAACTTAAGTGAAATTTAAAGTTTAAAAAAAAAAAGACTTACCCTAAGAGTTTTTTCTGCACCTCATGAAACGCTCTGGGTTCCTCTACCCAGCCATTCATCAAGCGCTGCTAGGCTCCTGTGCTCTTAAACGCTCTGAGGCACTTTCCAGACTAGCAAGAGGGCTTGTGTACGAGATACAATCTTTCCGGAAAACACAGATTTGGTAGGATTTTACTGGTACTACGGCTGTAGTACTGTTTAGTCTCTTCTGAAGTAAGGAGAGTAATTGTAACCATCTTTCACCTCTAGTTCCGTTTGCAGAATGACGAGGATATAAACAGACATGGCTCGCCGCTGTGTTTGAGGCATGTGGTTTTCATACCAGCTTGTTGTTAGTGCAGTCTTTTAAAGGTGTAACCATGTAATAACTGTTAATTAGCCAGGGTTAATAAGTGTAAATGAGTTCATGTAGTGCACACTGATTATCATCTCTGAATGTCAGAGCTTCGCTTGTCAGAGCTTCTCGTCTTTGTGCGCATAGCTCAACTCGAAGGCAGTGTAATCAAATCTGAGAGCGGATGCGTGAATGTCAGCGACCGACAGCTGGACATGTTCTAGGTACATACAGACAGTCAATATGATGATGTTAAGATGAACAATTTCATCCATGTCAAAAAGGCCTAGCGGCACCCTGGGAAATATCCTCAGGCTTCTTTTTACAGTGACTTGTGCACGGCAGACCCAAGCAGACGTATAACAATATTCTTACAAAAATATTTAAACTCCTTTGTTCTTCAGTTGTCTGAGTCAACACGGCATTTGTCAAGGTTTCCAGGCCTAAGCGCACCGCCGAAGCTGCTGTGTGAAAGCGCTTTCATGGCCAAGTTTATTTTTCCTCTTACACCTTAACGCCGTCATAAAGCTATTTTCTGCTCCAGCGCAAATCCTAATTGATCGTCCTCAATCTAAGCTTTACATTGCATGGGAAGATGATATCATTTGATACTGATATTTCTCTCTCCCTGATGTTTTCCCAGCTCTGGAGTAACAGTGTGTCTAGACAAAGGCGTATGTACACAAGAACACGCTCGGGATAAATGTTTAGACAGTCATTATTGTAATTTAAAAAATGTTAAGGTTGACTTGCTGCAGAACAGCTGCAAGCATGAAGCCTTGGCCTCCGGCAGTACTGCGTCTCTCTCACACTTTTTGCTGTCTCTCATACCAGCCATGTTAACAGGCAACGGTCTAATTAGATAAATAAAGAGCTGCTCTTCTTGTCAATCACTGAATGCCCAAAAGCTGCGTCAGTGTGTTTGTGTGATCGTGACATTTCCTTAAAATACAGTGATAAGTTGTCTAGAGTTTCACAGACTCATGCAGCTGGTGTTTAGGCAACATGTTAAAGGATGTGTCCAAATGTCAGCTTGGTGTGCTGGGAAATTTAGCTTCGCATATTTTTCATAGATACAGTGTTGTTCCTTTTTTACTGCCTACACAGCATACATATTTTTAGAAACTATAAATATTTCAACACATTTTTTTATTTACTTTCTATTTAGGCTGTCTTCCTCCAAACATCATGTTGAGTGAGGAGCTAATTTGAGAAACGTGGTGGTAAAAACAGTCAGTCTGCATAAAAGTGGCTAAAAGCTAGCTAGCTAGCTAAGTGAGATCACCTCACACTATGAATGTCACGTTTTGATCGGTTGTTGGACAGTTGTGCGACACTGAAACAGACATAAGCCTAATCAATTCAGATTGTAATCATGTACTAAGTGCACTGCATTTGGAGTTAAATCCTTAAATGCAATGTTCTCTCTGTTTTGCTATTGGGGGTAACTTTGCTGGTGGCTGAGATAAAAGAAACATGTTTCACTTGGGGGGAAACGTGTATAAAAGGTCAACAATTTCACCCAGTGGTTTTCCTATGTGTAATGAGAAGAGTGAAGGACCCAGACTAGATCCCTGAGGAACACCATATCCAAGTGTTTCATACCTTGGGGAGTTATTGCTTGCATGAACAAAATGATAACCGTGTGATGGAAAGAAAAACCTATCTAATAGTTCTATCTAACATATCTAATACTAGAAAAGAACCATGGTGCAAGCGTGATAGTAAATCCATTGCGACTGTGCCATGATGAAGCCAAAACATGATTGAAATCAGTCATAGATGCTGCTTTTGATGAGGAATGTACATAATTGATGTGATATAGCATTCTCCAGGATGTATATAGTGGTGTGAATGTAAGAACTTTCTACAGTATATCACTGCACGTAATGGCTTGGCCAGACGCTAAGAGTAGTCACCAGCAAGTCAACACCTCAGGCAGCAGGTGATTCATTCAAGCCTAAAAGGCCATGAGTGAATGAAAGTAGAAAAAAGAAAAAAAAAACAGAGGGTGTGAGGGACTGGAAGTGCTCGCCTGTGGCGTAAACCACTTCCAAAGTCCGCTTTTTATTTGCTTCTTCAGTAGACAAGGAGGAAAGATCAAGGCAATTTAGACTGAGGGTTCGTCATGATTCAATAAGTCAGTAATGAAAACAGGAGTCTCCCAATGCTACGGCTTCAGTAGAGGCATCCGCTGACTGGTGTACACACACACACACACACACACACGGGCCGCCTTTAGAGCTTGCGTTGAAGGGAAACAGCGTCTGTCGAATGGATCGAGCTGATCAGAAAAGCACACGGCGGAGGATGTTGTCCACCAGCCCTAACGAAAGCTGAATTATTGAGTAACAGGAAATTAAAAAATTCCTGCAATGCCGATCCACCACTCTAGGCCATTGTGCTGGGACACGGCCTGTCCCCTGCTTGAACTCCAGCCACCAAGGAACAGCGCTTTTTTTTTTTTTTTTTGTCCTCTTTTTGGCTTTTACACTTGCCTATTCTATCTTCCCCTGACCACTAATAAGAGGTCGGTTACAGCAAGTACAAAAGCCAAGTTTTTTTTTTTCCCCACTTGTATTGTACGTAACACGCGTGAAGAAGACCAGCTTCATAACGAGCGGATCCGATCGTTCTGCGGTTCCGAAGCACCGTGCAGCTATCCTATAAAGTGCATATTTTCATGCAATTTTGCACCAAGCTGACATATAAAACATCACATTAAAACCTTTGACTTCCTCCCTTTTGATTTCCTCGACTGCCATTTACAGACAGCTACATTCCTAATCAGGGCAAGTTTATAGCGAGCGAGCATTGTTTTGGATGGTTGCTATGACAACGGTGGGAGAAACACCGGGGCATTGAGACGCGACCGCAACTTCATAGCGCTGCATGCATAATAAAACACGGAAAACTGGTCACGCATGAAAACTTTGCACACACGACGCACCAGCCAACACAACCGTGTACTGTAACGTAGGATTAAAGTGATCTAATGTAGCGCTAATGGCAGGACGCAAAAGTTGAAAAAACATCCATTCGTCAAAGCTGTGACAAGGAGCAACGGCGTAGAGCAGTAACCACGGAAACCTTTGAGACCCAAAGCCACCGGTGCTCGACAGGCCACGTAAAACATTAGCAAGGGGAAAACTACAGATGTATGATTATACCGCTTCGACAACATGTGCAAATACTTAACCGAAACGGGTCGAGGCAGGCCGCTAATGCGAGATTTTATGGGCCTGTTCGCTAACGTTTGGTGAAAGGTCATTCGGTGGTCAAGATGGTGGTATGTATTAGCAAAACTTGGGTGTACTTGGAAATTCCAGGTGAATCTTACGTTTCAGAGCATGTTTATGGGGACGGCTGTGAACACCCACCCAGGAAATTAGCTATGACTGCATTACACACATCATCACGACCACTAGGCCGCCGCTCTGATGGGCTCCTCGACCCTTTCCTCTGCTTCTGCTTGTGATTAGCTATAAATATGACATCACTCAGGCAGGAGAAATGGGATTCAAAGTGGGTTGTGACTACAGCGCAGAGTTAGTTGTTCCACTTTTACACAGTTAATTGCTTCAAAATCGCAGCAGCTCATTAATTAGGTCTGCCATTTTTACAGAATCCGAATACATAAGTTCAGGTGAAATATTTCTGAGATTCTAGTTCTTACTGAAGTTATAGCTGATAAAATCATTTGTGATTCAAAATCATTCATTTATCTTAATTTCTAAAGGAGGAGTATTAGTCTCCGAACACCTTGGGTGCATGTGCATGGGGTTCAGGGGGAAGTTTTAGGGAGGAGGGCAGTGAGGTTTTTAGCTGCTGAAAAATGTGAATGTTTCATGCAATAAAAAAAAAAGAAAACCCTCTCCCTGAAGTAATTACTGCCTTTCACTCATGAGTGCAGTCTGGCAGGTTTTTCTGTTTGTGTTTATTACAGAGCAGTGACAGGTGCAGGAGGAATGAGGAAAGGTTCAAAGGGCCGAGCCCGACATGCCGAGCGATCTCTCCTCACTCATTATCTCCCCTGCGCCATATTAGCACATAAATGAAGCTCCACTTTGTCTCCGGCGTGCTGCAACTCACGCTGAATAAACCAGTCGGCCCTTATCGTTAATGGGCAGATTTCTGACACCTTTAAAAACCTTCAGACCAGTCACGACCGACGCGTTTATAATACGCAAGCAACGTGTTTGAGACGGCGCTTTTATCTGAGCTTTAGGTGCCTGCGATGAGTGAGTCCGTTTGATATATAATCCCTAATATGCATTTAATTGACGTCTTATTATACCGTAACACTCAATGTCTCTTTAAACCGCCTAGTATACGGAATACTTATACATTTTGGCTGAAGTTTAACGGGCTGGACTTCAGCGCGAGTTCACGAACATTAATCATTTAAAGGATACAATCTTGTCAAATTACAGAGCTCAAACAAGATCCAGTCCTTCTTCATTAATATAAATTTAAAACAATCTAAGAGTAATGTGATTAATAATACATAAGATATGGAGGGCTTAAAGAGGTATTATATGGGAGTGTGTTACCATTCAAATTAAAGATTATATATATACACACATATACACACACACACATATATACCTCACAACAGATTTAACCCGTAAACCCCCTGAAAATGGCTTTATACATCTTTTCCTCTTTCACTGTGATCACTAAATCATTTATTTATTCACTCTTTACATATTATCCGTTAAGGCTCCTAAGAATTTAGGTGATGATAAGTGACATGGATGCTGTATGAAAAATAAGCGAGGTATAAAATGCTTGGGGATGTGCACCTGGGTGGTGCGATGCGGTCCGACACACATGGTCACGTGCCCAAGTGTGTGTTTTTTCTCCCACAGCAACGATTACAATCTATTAATGAATGACACATTGTGTTTTTTTAACCGTTTACATTTACTGCTATGGTGAGACAATTTAGTTTGTGGCATCACCTAGCTGCTTGAACCAGTTCTTCCCTTACCAGCCTCTCTCTCTCTCTCTCTCTCTCTCTCTCTCCTTTTTCGCTCTCTCTTCTGAAATCAGTGCCTTGAACACAACGTAATGCCTGTTACAAAGCACTGATACTGGAGACTCCTTCCATAAATCTCCTTCCAGAAAGCCTCGCCATCTCAACAGTTGTAGGTTTCTTTGTTACACGACACATTTTAATCCTTCTATAATCAGCCTTCGATTATGTAGATCGTCTGCCATGTAAGTCCCTCGTTCCTATAGAAATGATAGCATATCAGAATGAGCATATTTTAGGAGATTTGCCTGGCAGCTTGAAATACTCTTAGAGCCGCTCTTATAGAGAACGAATCAGCATCATCTGACCAATCGGATTTGACAGTTCAGCAGTGTTGTGGTATAAAATTGGATATTGGAGTTTACTAAATGATGTAATATTAAGTTTACATGGTAGTGCACTCGAAGTTTTGTTCCCTTTTACTGTATGCCGTTTTGAATGAGATCTTTGTAGTGAGGCTTTATAGTGATTCTGAAGTGGACTTTCTCATAGAAGCGGGATCTGGCATCGCCTACAACATCGTTTCCCGCTCCGTATTTCAATCTTTCATCCACATTATATGTCTTGGTCACGTCAGTTCTTTTTATATGCCTGGGCTGTCCACTGTGGTATGGCAGAGTCGCAGTGATTTGGCGTGCATTAACACAAAACCGCAAAGTTTCTTTTTTTTTTTTTTTTTTTTTTTTTTAAAAACTCAGTTTGGTGAGTGGTTTTTCCAGAGATGCCAGATCTGACAGCTGGCACAGTGGACCCTGGCGTACATGTGAACAGGTCCAGTTCTTAGAAACTTGTAATAGCTGCTTCCTTTCTCTGTCTCTGAGTTAGCTCTAAGAGATAGAAGGTTTTTTTTTTTTTAAAAAATGGAGCCGAATACATGCGACCTGGAGAATGCAGGATTAATCAGCACATAAAGGACAGCTCTGCATTGGAAATAATTATTTGGAGGCTAACAAGGTGCCGAGATGCCAAAGCCAGCTCCTTTCAGGAATGCATTTTAGAAAGCAGTTTAAAAAGCCCTCAGATGTCGGCATTATCTCGCGTGACCAAATTAGGGGCAAATGAGAAAAGTTTATCTGGCATTTTGGAGTATTGAAAGAGCTTAGGCTTTATAAATTATACAGAGTGTGTGTGTGTGTGTGTAAAAAGGGGATGGGGAGAGGAGAGCACTGTGGGTAAATCCCTTTCGGGGAGGGGGGCTTGACGAGGGAATGGAGGCCTTGGTGGATTAAGAGCTGAGCGTTTTGTTTCTCTCGCCATCCCTCAGTCTGCGAGGAAGCAAGCCAGCACAACTTTACAGGCAGATTAAGCAGAACGGCTGTGTAAAAACTATCATACTGCTCGTGCAAATGAGCGCAGGCCAACATAACACGCCGAGAAATGCCACGCCGTAAACTGATTATAGCTGACCACCCATGAAAAGCATGAAGGAAGGAGAAGAAAAGAGGTGATTTAATAAGTGCCGTGTTTTCTCGCTCGCTGCCCAAATCATACTCATCACCGTGCCTCTGAAGTGAGGGAGCTTATCGTGCGCTCGTTCCCACCTAGAAAATTCTCCAGTATCTCTTCCTCTTCAATGAGTAATTTTTTTTTCTTCATGTGAACAGACAGCATGGTGGTACAGCGGCGAGTGCTTCTACCTCAAATGTCCAGGGTTCCCGGTTTGATCCTGAGCTGTCTGTGTGAACGGGTTTCCTCTGGGTTCTCCGGTTTTCTCCCACGTACCAAAAACATGCCGGTAGGTAGGAGGGCTGCTCTAAATTTCCATGGGTGGAATGAGAGTGTGCTTCAGGGTGTATTCCCGCATCCTGCTCAGTGTTCCTGGGATAGACTCCGGCCCGGGATAAAGTGCTTAGCGTACGCGTTATTGTTGATATTGTCATACGAGTTAATGTTGAAGCTGATACCACGCTACGACGTTATAACTGGCCGAGTCTTTTACTTAAAAATAGATTACTATTTAAAATGGACTCGGGGGGATAATGATCAAAGTACATTTGATTTCACTTTATTTAGACTCTGTACTTCATAGGAGACGATTTAAGGCAAGATTAACCCAGGCAGCACTCAGGCAGAGTCCGAGGTGCTCAGTGGTGTCAAGTTTTATTATGAAGTATTTAGATTTTTGCTTCTTTTTTTTTTTGTAATTTTTTCTGTAGAAGGCTCAAGTTTTATCTTGTGATGTTGTGCTCTTAGTAGTGATAGGTGGTCATAATAATAATAATAATAATAATAATAATGACAGAAAAGGCAGAAAAAAGGAAAAAATGAAAGAAAGGAAAAAGAAAAGACAAGAGGGAGGAGAAGAATGATGAGAAGAAAGAATGAAGGGAGGAGAGAGAGAGAAAATTGTAACAGGTTAAAAAGGAAAGAAAAAGAAAGGCAAGAAAGAGGAGAGGAAGAAAGAATGAGAGGTGGAAACGAAGAGGGAGAGAGACAGAAAAGAGAAAGGAAAATTGAGAGAGGGAACTATGAAGGAAAAGAAGGAAAGGGAAAGGAAGGAAGGATAAATAGGAGGAAAGAAAGGAAGGAAGAGAAACAGAGAAAGAGGAAGGAAGGAGAAGGAAGAAAAAGAAAGGAGGAAATAAGATGGAAAAGAAAGAAAGGCGGAAAAAGAAAAAGACAGAAGGGAGAAAAAAAGAAGGATGGAAGGAAGGGAAGTAAAACAAAGAAAGAATGTAATGGTAAGCTACAAAAAAAGTCCTCACTGGAGGAGATGAAGAATTGTTTATTCTGTTGGTTTTATTCAGATGAAAACATAAAGCAGTCATCTTCCCCCCAGCCGAGAGGAGGAGTGTGAGCCTGTACTCATCCCATCACCTCAGCTCCCAGTCTCTCTCGCCACAGAAAGGCCGAATTGTTTCCTGATCCTAATGTGGCTGTTTTTATGACGATATGAAAACAGCACTTTGAAGAAGGACGGTGAAGAGCTTCAGAAGCAGCAGGTAGAGGAATGCCAGCCACTTGTTTGATGTTTAAACGCTCTAATCTAAAATTCTCCATCAGATATGATCACCTCGGATAGCGATCTCTATTGTTCCTGCTTCACTTTGCTTCGGGCCACAGGCACGTAATGGCGGAGTTCAGGAGTCATAAACACAAGTCCACTTCCTCCAGTTCCTGAACTCTTCTCTCACAGGAAACTCAAGTGACCATCGAGAGTTTCTTCTGGATTTGTGTACACGTCTTAATCCGGACACACCAGCTCGTACATTACAAATTTAGAATTATAATGAAAACGAAGGAATAATACATACAGAATTATGCAGTGACCAAAAGGCTTAAACAAATCTAAATCTAAAAACTTTACATCTTAAATTCTCAAAAGACAAAAATCTTCTCAACCAGCTTCATGAGGGAAATCTCCAGGGATGATTCCCATAAATATCCTGAAAAGACTCAGTTTCTAATCACAGCTACTAAATTAAATACTAATTAAAAAACTACATGTTCATGGGAATTGTAAAAGTAAAAAATGACTTGTTTTAAGTAAAAATTGGTTATTAAAAATACATTTTGATTCAGAAATAAATGCATATATGGTCATTAAAGTAATTATTGAAGAAAAAAAATCTATCAAGACGTCTTCAAATCAGTGAAAAATAGATATTCATTTTAGTATCATATTTCTCCCATTGTGCTAGAGGTACGTGTTGCATGCGTTTCTGCCACGTGTTCTCACGTTCATAGACTAACAAACATTTCTGTCTCTAGACACAGCAGCCTGTACACCTTCTCATTCATGCAATTTTCCAAAATCATACAGCTCCAGGTCAGAGCTTACGTTAATGTTCACGTCAAACAGAATTGAGAAAAAATGTGATCAGTGGCTTTGAAGCTACAGCAGGCATTCATTCAACGATCAGACTGTTGTTCTTTCTGAGATGCTTTTCTGTACACCACAGTTGTAAAGAGTTACTGTAGTCTTCTTGTCAGCTGGAACCACTCTGGCCATTCTCCTCGGACCTCTCTGTGGCCGTTTCTGCCCACAGAACAGCCGGTCACTGCATGTTTCATGCACCATTTTGTATAAACTCAGGAAAGTGTTGTGTGGGGAAAATCCCAGGAGATCAGCGCTTTATGAAATACTCAAACCAGCCACGCTCAAAGTCACCGATTAGAAGTCATTAAACTGAAGTTTCTGACCTGTCTCTACGTGATTTTATACATTGCACTGCTATCACATGATTGGCTGATTGGATGATTGCATGAGCGTGCAGGTGTAAAGGTGTTCTTATTAAAGTATAGAGAAAAGAGTGAGGATACGAGTCAGTCATGAACCAGTGATGTATGTTTTGTCCAGTTTATTGTGTATTTGTGGAGGGAAGATAATTCCAGTTTTAACTGTGAATGTAAGGTTGCACATGCTGAATGCTTGGGCAGGAAAAGCTAACATACTACTAGGGGCATAACTCTAGCTACACTATCCGTAGTTTTGCTAGTTCACATGGTAGAAATCGTTGCGCTTGCGTGTTTATTAGGAATGGCGAGAAGGGAAAATGCTCGCCAAAGGCAACGCCTCTGGCTCATATCCACTCTGGATTGGCAGAAGGTTTGACACACATGTAGATATTTAGATTGCACAACTCCGATTTTTCCCAAGGTCAGTGTGGTGTGTGAGTTTCTTAGTAAACATTTACATATCCCCATTGTTGATTCTCTTTAGCCCGAATGCACCATTAAGATCTTCCCTTGATGTTAACCACATTTGAGTTGTAATCTGCACATAATGATGATTATCATTGCGAAGCCACGCATGCTTTAATGAACTTGGTCTCGCATCCATAATTTGCTTGTGTTATTAGGACCGGAGCCGGACTTGTCTTTTCCCACAAAGTTGTGATTATGAATACGTTAAATGAACTCATCTGGAACATTTGATGTTAACGCCAGCTCCCACTCGCTCAGTTCACACACACATCATTTGCAGTAGAAATAAGACAAAAACTACTAGGAAGACAAAAACTGGCTTGTTCCTTAACTGTATAAAGCTTGGGTACGCTTCCTGCTAGTTTCGTTAGCTACTAGCAATCTTTAGTGGGGGTGGAGTCCATATCAGCTCCTTCTTATACATCGGTTATATCCTGTACATCATTGCTAATTAAACATCTTTTCTGCTGTGTGCAGAATGCCAGATAACATCTGTTTATTGTTCTTATTGACATGCGTTTATACCTCAGTGCTCCTGAATTCTCCGTTTCTTCACATTATTTTCTCTAACCGCAGCTGTGACTAGTTCCAGCTGTAAACCTGTCAAATCACAGGTTCATATTAATGCGCTCTATCTAAAATATGATCGTTTCTATAGTAACAGCTCATTCGCAGGGACTATGTTGTTTAACAGAGATGTGTATTTATACACCATATGGTGAGGATTTCTGATATGGTGAAGCTCTAACTTTTATGGAAGGAGTCTCTAGTGTCAGTGCTTTGTAACAGTTTTCCACCACACGAAAGTCTTCAGGACAGGGAATTTTCCAGTTTCTCAGTAACAACAAAAACATGACAAGCTGCATTTTTAGCTTATAAATGATCAATATCTTCAAGAGGCCGGTGAAGGACTAACTTTTAGCGATGTTGTGGCGCAAGTGATAACAGGAAACTAATGTGAGTGAAATTGGGCTTCAGAATATTAGCTTGCTCTCAATTTTAGATGGTATGAGAAATTCAAAAAATAATAAAATTCAAATTCGTCCTATCTATGTTTTTTAGAGACAGTG
>CM074947.1:27883767-27949508 GCA_037577455.1 Pangasius macronema | reverse complement strand
GGGATAGGTGGAGAGTGATGATTCGCTGTGGAGACCCCTGAAGGGAAAAGCCCAAAGAAGAAGAAGAAGAAGTCCTGTCTATATTCCCTTTTTGCCACTGCAGTTTTATTTATTTATTTTTTTTTTAATGTTACGTTTAGAATCTTCAACCTCGCAAAAGTGTGTTATTCTAAACCCCTTAAACATCCAAAGATCGATCGATCTCTCTCTCTCTCTCTCTCTCTCGCTCCCCCCCCCCCCAAGAGTGTCACGTTTTCTCATCTGGTCTCCTCCTTGTTTTCTAAACTCTTAAGCAAACGTGTTTTTAATAGCAAAGCCAAAGGTTCAGGTTCTCTGAGTTTGTCTAAGATTACTGTTTTGACATTTTCCACATGCAAAATCGAATAATTAGCGACGTGATGTTCAGTTGCTGAGCCAAGATCACTATAAAAATCTTTAATTTTAATAATTTTCTCTTTGCTACTTTTTTTTTAATGATGCTTTGTTACTAGTTCTTAAAACTACTTATTAAATCATTAGGCATGTGAACTTTAAAATTAAACCGAGTTTGCATTTTCTTTAGCATATAACATACGATTAACCCTCATTTTAATTTTTCTTCTCTAATGCTCATTAGTTATCTATAGAGTACTAGCACGCGCATGGCCTCACAGCTATATTTAAAGTAAGAAAAGGAAAAAAACCAGAACAGGCATTACTGCTCATCAGGTAAGAAGACGTTCTACCTCGAGAAAAGGTTATGATCCGTAATGATGAAAACATCGTATTTGGGGGGAAAGCCACAAAGCGATATCATTTTCTAATTTCAGCACCTTTCCCATGTTAGTCCTCAGTGCTTTAATGAACTGCAGCGCAATAGCTCTGATCCCTGTTATCACAAAGACTCTCGGCAGTAATTACCATCCGCTTCCTTATTAGACACCCTCGGCCATGAGGTGCTGGCAGTGAAGGGGAGAAAGATGATTTTACTCCTCCGCTTTCGCTTACATTATGCCGGCTATTACATAAAGAGGGGAGGATATGAATGCGACTATCCGTTCTCAGGATCTGCAGAATGGGTTGGATGTTCTAGCGTGATTCTGTGATTGTGGTGCTCTAAAATTAAACTTTATTTTATAATCTTTCAACATGGAATCTAAGGGAACGTGCGCTAACCGATCTCTGGGTAACTTTGAAAGTGATTTTGTCATCATGATGATGATGATGCAATTTCCATGTGACTTGTGGGATATTCCAAATATTTCCTGCGGTGATTGTGTTCGGGTTACAGGGTTGAGTGAATGTTGACAACTGAAAATGTACATTTTTTTCAAAACCTGTAACAGATGAGTCACGGAGTCAATGTTAAATGGATTCACACGTTAATAATAGGATTTTTGGAGTATGTTTGAGTACAAGTGTCGTTATACTGGGCTGGGACAGGCAACAAACATTGCTTTCAAATGTTCCCCAAGTGTTGTACTGTTATCAATGTGTGAAGTTATACCTACCCATTTTTAAAAGTTATATCAGTGGGATACACATGGCAACCCAGTGATTGACTCACACTTATAAGACACTTCTCATCATCTTTACCCCAGTCCTGATTTACTCCATCTCAGTCCATGTGAATGGTTTCTTCAGCCGTTGCATCACCAGCACTGGCAATAGAAATCTCCCAGAACACAACTGAGACATGTATAAACCTACTACAATTATAGTAAACTGACCAGATATGGAGGTTTTTGTTATTTAAACGAACCCCGCTAAGCCAGGATGCCCAACATGAATATGATCCTTAATGTGGTGGCTCAAGAGGCTGTCTTGACTGCCTAGTACTGAAAAAAAAAAAACACAAACAGTACTAATGGCTCCAAACTCACCTGAGAATCCCGGCACTGTAGCCAGTCACAATTTCAGCTACATGGTTAAATTGCTATTTTTAAAGGGCTTCAGGTGGGCCTTCAGGGGCCTGAGAGGAAGGAGGTAGAGGGGTGTGAGCACACTCGTTTACTCCTCCGGCCTCTCGTCTCAGCGGTGGTGCTGGTGTGGATTTGGCCTATTAGCTGAATGCGTTTTAATGAGAGGAGGATTGGAGCAGAGGCTTGACTCCTGCTCTGCTTTAATGAGCCAAGTGCGAGGCTGTGGACCTCAGACCGCCACGGCGCTTTGTGGACGCCTAATGACACCAGCAGTCCCCGCGGAGATGGCGCCGCTGAGGCAATCGTCTTTCGCCCCGTGTGGTGAAATATCCAAGCAACACCTTTTTGTCACCCCGGGGTCGCCACTGGACCAGCGTTCGTGATCAGCTTAGAAGGGGGAAAAAAAGACCTTCGTGCTTTAGAAGAAGTATGAGAGAGCCTAATGAAAGGATTTTGTGTTGTAATCCAGCATGTGCAAAGAGAACCCTTCACTTAACATCACTAAATCTTGGTGAATGAGACTGCATTTATGAATATGGGCTTTTCTTCGTAGGGGGGGGTGTTTATTTCTGTGCTTGGCACCGATTTGACTCTGATTTGTATCCGAGTCTTATGAATTATTCTGATTCTGCCGTTTCATGCTGAGAGAACTTGGGAGGCGATGCTGATTAGGCAAGGATTAAAAAACACTATGGGGCATGATGTTATAGGGAAACCAGAAACCATCATATCACCAGAAATGTTAACACATTAGAACAAGTACATTAATGTACACCTTGCAGTTGGTACTATCGTCAGAGCTGCTGTTATAGAAAATTAATCAGCAGTTTCTAATCAGTCAGAATTCAGCAGTGCTGTAGGATAACTGCTCTCATTAGATGTACTGCATGCACAGACTGTAAAGGTTTTTTTTTTGTTTTGTGCCTCTTTCTGTTATGAGAGTCATCCTTACTTTTGTTCATATTTTTATTTTTGTCAGCGTTACTTTTCCAAAGAGCCAAACCCAGGCCAGGATCTTTTAAATATGAATTCAATTGCATGTGAAAGCTGGTCTGTTTCACATCTCAGTCCAGAGTGGACTTCAGCGCTCTCGGCTCGGAGGCTTTAGAGGCAAGGCCACACCAACCTTGGCTCTGGTCTATTCTGCCATGTTCTCTACTGGAGGGCCTCATTAGTCCAGCTTCCATGTTCACGCGACTTTAGCGAATATATACGGTGATATCATGCACATGTGCGGTTTTTTCCTTTCATCTTAAAGAACCTTTCATTATGAATCTGTATAAACATCATGTTACAGCACCTGTTACTGTATACGCAGTGACTTCAGTGAGCTCATTGCTGTTCATCAGACACCAAATCGTGCGCTGAAATGACGACCTCATAATGCCGAGAGACATGAGCGCCTGTCACAAGAGCCTTAAATAAATAATCAGATGTGTATTAAATGAATGAGGGCTTTTATGCAGTAATAAATGCAGCTCACAGCTCAAAAGTCAGGATAATTGCTTTGGACGTCAATGCAGATTCAGGCTTAGTCAACAACGCAACACCACCGAGCGCCTGTAGTCCCATTCAAAGATCCTGACGTGCAGCCAGACCAACTAAAACAAGATTATTCACACTGGGCAAGCACACTCACACACTCGGCCGTGTGTGTGTGTGTGTGTGTGTGTGTGTGTGTGTGTGTGTGTGTGTGTATACAGAACCAAAGCCTTGCACATGTCAGATGAAAACAAAATCACAGTGTTTAGCACAGAAATTTACTTCTGTGTACAATCAAACCACTCAAATCAGCCATGTACTGTAAACAAACTCTCTCTCTCTCTCTCCCTCTCTCTCTCTCTCTTTCATTCTGTCTGTTTCTGCCACTCTGTTTCTCTTTCTGTTTCTCTCACTGTTGTGCTCTCTCTCTCTCTCTCTCTCTCTCTCTCTCTCTCTTTCATTCTGTCTGTCTCTGCCATTCTGTTTCTCTCACTGTTGCGCTCTCTCTCTCTCTCTCTCTCTCTCTCTCTGACACAGTTCCAGGTTGTTCTGTGGTCAGCTGTTCTGCCAACCCAAATCTGACCTGCCAGGGAGAGAGGTTGTTTTTTTCTCTCTCTCTCTCTCTCTCACTCGCTCACACACACAGACACGCTCTCATGAGTGGATGTGATTGTTTGTGGTTCTAGAATAGGAAAGGGTTCTCATTCTTGCATGAAGCAGTCAATGGCCACTCGTGCTGCTGTAATGGTGAGTGCAGTGTAAGCAGGTGAGTGTTAGCATCTTGTGTGTGTGTGTGTGTGTGTGTGTGAGAGAGAGAGCATGTGTGAGATGTGTACACATACTCTCCAGTTAGGGTTTATGATTTAAAGTGTGTGCCATGGCTTTGTTTTTTTTTAAATATATAAAAAAAATTTAACAGTTTTTAACAATAAGTATTTACATATTAAACTTTTTTTTTTTTTAAAGAATGGCGGTTCATACTTTTATCCATTTATAGTTGCATTTAATGTTGTGTATTATCCATGAGTTATCACTTATGATGTATCTGCTAAAAACACACATTTCCTCACGTTTATTTTAATAATAAAACAGAAAAAATGCAGCTTGTTACCAACATACTTCGTCTTGAAGACTTTCCTGTGGTGGAAAACCTTATAGCTAGCTTAGTTTTAGTTCTACCTCTGACAGTTGCACGGTGCTCACGCTTTGAGACTCCTTCCAAAAAAATATTAAATAAACATCTCAGAGCATAATCTTTCTTTGTAAATAATGCAGAGATTTAAAAAAAAAAAGTTGTAGCTGCACTATTGTCAGAGCTGCTGTTATAGTCTGTTAATCAACATATTGACCAAACAGAGTGTAGAGTTCAGTACTGCTGTAAGGACACCGGCGTTGGGGCCGAGTGGAGGCAGATGAAGGCCGAGCTCCAGATCCTCGCAGTGGCAGGACGGTGCTGGGATTTGAACTCATAACCACGTGAGCACTAGGCCACTGAGCCAGCACAGTGTGCTTAATACTCATCTGTCATTTTTTGGGGTAATATTTGAGCAAATAAAAATTTAGACATCCCATTTACAATTCAGAAAGAACATATACCAGACACACAGAAACAAAACACAGAATGGACAGCCAAGTCCTATAAAAGCTCGGGGCCAGGCACCAGCACTGCAGAGCTCATGCAGAATGGCAGCTGTATAGAGGGTAGATTGAGTTTGGTCATGTCTGCATGTTTAAGACTTTCATCTATCTAAAAGAAAGTGCTCAAATTTGCACACCTGTGAAATGAGTCCCACTGCACTAATAGATAACTCACTCAGAGAGTGACACGCGTAGTAAAGAAAAAAACTCACGGCCAAAACCGTGAGCGCTCGCTGAGTGAGCTGTAACTCTCAGGTGTGGACAATCTTTCATCCTCTGCTTTCCCTCCTTCCCCTTTTCCCATCTCTGGCTTCATCTCGGTCGAGTGTGCCGCCCCTGGGGCGAGGCTTAACTCCGTCTCTGACAGACGAAAGGCCTCTTCCTCCCCTCCCCTCTGGACCTTTTCTACCTCATCACACACCTCCTACAACAGGGCAAATTAGGGCCAGTTTAGCAGATCTTACAACACCACTAAACACCGCCCCAGATCACAAACTGATTGCTGGACCTGACTCGTCTCACACACACCTAGAGCTTATCTTTGCCTTTGGCCAAAACCTGCTCCTTCACTCCCTTTCAATCACTCTGTGGTGCCCGGAGAAAATATAGAACTGGGTTATTTAGCGCAATCCCAGAGATGGTATCAGCTCAGGGAGTTTCCCCTGTCAGGAACTACGGCTTGTGGCTTTCAGGAGAAGCACCCGCTAGGTCAGAGGATGCCTTTAATTGCCCCGTTGGCTCTTTTATCTGCAGGTTATATGAGGCTTGGATTTGTTTGAGGTGGCTTTTATTATCTCGCGCACACGCCAGATTCACCGTCCTTCCACTTCAGCCAAAGAGGCATCTTAAAACAGGAAGCCGAATGGCTTTAAAACGTGCCAGATATACACACGACACGAGCTTTAACAGACCCGTACTTTCAGCCCAGCTGATCTGGCTTTGACAGCGCCACTGCAGGAGGGTGTGGATTTTCATTTCGTCCTCTCTAAAGACTTTATTACGCCGTTTAATTGGCGGCCGATGGCACCAAGCGACCTTTCTGGCTAAAATGTTAAGCTCCTTCAGTGGGGTGAGATCCATCATTTGTTTCTCTCATCGAATTCCTTTTGCTTTTTTTTTCTGTAACCCCGGAGCGCTCTCGATTTCTGAGCGAGATCTGTGGAGCATGTCTAATAAAACAGCAAGGTTTGTTTAACCTGCAGTAAGGCTGAGAAGAGAGCCATCTGAACACAATTCTTCAGTTTTGAGAAGCTGGTAAAAAAAAAGTGTGAAGCCACAGAACGATGGTTTGGCGTGTGATCAAGCTTGCAAACAATCCTTGTTTTTGTGGGGTTTTCTCCACAGTTTTGGCCTAGAATGAACTGAGCAATCACTTTTGTAGTGTGTTTACACAATTTGCTGTTGCTTTTTTTTTTAGGAAAACTTCATTGCTACATAACATGTCCTTTACAGAAAAGTAACACACAAATGTCACGCCTGAAATTTGCACATGTGGTTATTAGACACTTCATATACATGGTTTTATTTTTCCATGTGATTTTTTTTACACATCTGTTTAATTTCACATGCAATTCTTTACAGATGATTAATTTCACATGATTTTCTTTTACACAGTTTCACTTTTTTTTTTTTTTTTAAACTCGGATTCATTAATTTTCACTTGATTTTTCCCCCCATCTTTATTCTTTTTTTTTTTTTACATGGGATTTGTATTCATTTTTCAAGTGTGATTTTTATTATTTTCATGTGATATTTACACATTTTTCCATGTGTGATTTTTTTTTTTTTTCCTCCAACTTCATTCATTTTTACATGTGATTTTACAAGTCATTTTTCACGTGAATCTTTTTTTACGTTTTTTTTTTTTTTTAAAACCCTTGTGACCTTTTTTTCCTGTGACCTTCCAAGTGATTTGTTTTTCTTGGGTGATTTTTCCCTCATGATTCATTTATTTTCACATGGATTTTTTCCCTTTTTTTTTTTTTTTTTAAACAAATGATCAATTTATTTTCATATGTTAATTTTTCTCATTATTCGTCTGATGTCACACATTATCTTGTTCACGTGCAATTTCAGGGCATAACATGTTGAAACAGGGCACTTTCACTGTTCTTCATGTAATCACGTGTGGCGTAATCGTGTCAGATGTGAGATTTTTCAGTAAGACGTAGCAATATTACACGTACAGGAATGACATGTGGGTCTTAAGCAGTCAGTCTTTAGGCTCGACCTTGAGGAGACTCCCCATCTGTCAGTGTAAAAAATGTGGAAATAACCCAGATTTACAGTTCGTGTTTGAGTGAAGTTTTGCAATGGGAAGAAAAGGAATTATTTCCTTCCGCCTGAGGAGACGTTTGAACATCTTTTGAAGTAGACTTTCAGCATGCTTGAATTGCCTCGTTGCATAAAAAGGCCAGATGCGTTTCAGATAGTGGACGCGAATTGTCTTTTCACACTGAACTTTTACAAGCGCCCGGCAGCGCTCTACATGCTCTTCTGCTTTTTTCTTTTTCTTTTTTTTTTCTTTTGCTAACAACTTTTCAGCCTAAATACACCTCACTCAAGCAATGAGAAGAATTCATACAACTTGTGTAGCGTAGCCTAACCAATAAGATTTGAGTTTTCTACCATTTTCCAAATGCATGTTTTCCCTGAATTAAATAAATAGTTAGGAACACAAACCTCTTAATTCAAACCGTTCCCCTAAGCCAACTTATACTAAACCGCGCAACCTGGACTACTTTTATAAATGGCAAAAGGCTTTTAGCGCACAACGTAAACAAACGCTCTAATTCTAGATAATAGTTCACCCTGGGTGATGTTCAGGGAGCAGCAATGGCCAGTCTCAGTGGCTTCATTATCACTCTAATTTGTGTTAGTGAGGCTGATCCTCTCAGGAATAATTATGTATCTAGTATGTGCTCTCCTAATGAGGTTAAACTTAAGTCTTCACTAAGAACAAGCGCCCAACCTAAGAAGTTGTGAAAAAGCAGGAGAGCAGATTCTGTTACTGTGCTGTTTTTTTTTCCATCCTTTTCGTTTTAATTGATGTTTGTTCTCTGTGGTTTGTACTGGCAAACACACCTGGTCTTGCTTTCCACTCAGAGATCTGCAACAATAAGGAAGAGATTAAGAATAGCTATCCATTAATCATTTAATGAAGCTGTTAATTAGGTCATGTTAAAGTAGCGCAACGCTTTTATAAGAAGAATTCGTCATGCGTCTGAGAGTTTATCTCAGTGGCTTAGGCAGCACTTTTGGTCTTGGACTATCAATCATACTGACGTTTCTGTATCGTATTCACAGAGCTTTAATTAGTCAAGAAACAAAGAGATGACGCAAAATTTTAACACTGTGGACTTTGGAATATTTTCTGTTTGCATTAAAAAACCTTCACCTTGTTTTATCATATCAGCCAAACCTCAGCTTGTAGAGTTGCACAGGCAACATTAGGCTAATTTGGCAGGAAAATCACAGACTTGGCAACGCTGCACTGTTTATACTTTAATTGTTTTTTTCATATGGTTAAATATTCTTGTATTTATGGATGGACTCTCCAGTGTAAGCACTTTGTAGCAGTCAGAAGTTTTGTTTGTCATGTAACTCCGCTTCAGTTGGGCCACATCATCCCACCCTGTTGTTGATTTGTTTTTCTATAACAGCGCATCCCCAAGTGTTTTATTCCTGTCATAGATTATATGATGTCATTCTTCTCATGGCGTGGGCAGGTGGGGCACTCTGCTCAACCCGCGTAGTTTGCATATAGAAAGGCAAGGATTACGTATCTGTCAGTGCAAGCATCTGCGGTGTATGAGAATTTTGCTTGGCTAAAAAAAAAGTTTTGGCTCTGAGCGTAGATATCCGTAGTCTAACCCCAGGTTCTGCTGCAAAACACAGCTTAACATCCAAGAACATATCAACCTGGAAGATACAATCATAGAACCTTCATATCTGATCAGTAGTCTCCTGTCATCTCTCACCAAGCTAACAGGTCGTGTCTCCGCACAGCTACTTCAGCACTGAATGTTTCTAAGAGTTTATATGGTGCTTTATTATCGTATGTATCAGAAAAGCCTGAGGAGGATCCGTATCAAAATTCATGCTTTCAAAGACTCTTTGCAACTGCAGTGAATAACAGGCTCTTAAGTCTTGTGTGTGCAGTAGATATAAATTAACCAGGAGCAAAAGCATATTAGACGGAGCTCTAAAGATGCTGAACGGCCTCCAGTGAACCGGGAAACTGAACCAAAAAAAAAAAGCCCACTACCCTGTCCAACTCTTCCTCCCTCATTAAAAGCACACTTTTGTTTTCTTTCCTCTCTGTGGTTCAGAAAGAGCACCACCTTATCAGCGATGGGGAGGGGATTTATTAGTGCGAAAAAAGATAATTGCTACCCATAGGGCCACGGGAGCCTGATTTACAGCCACTCCTATTTAGGATTCCTTCAAGCAGGCAGTCCAAGGCTCTCTATCTCCCCCATGGTGGTGGCGCTGAGAGGCACTGGGTCGAGGCCGGACGTTGAGGGATGAGGGCCGCCCTGGCTCACTGGCTCGCTCACTCACTTGTGGCACTTTGGCATGGACTAATGCAGGAGGAGGAAGCAGTATGTCGAACATCTGTTAGGGAGCTGACAGGCACCTGCTGGGAAACAGACAACGTTCCAAAAATTCCAGCCTCCTTTTCAGCCTTTGTTTTGGAAAGCACGCTGAGCTCAGAATGACTCATTTATTTCTTCCTGAGGAGAAGCTCGTCAGCCGAGCTTATCAAAATGTGATTTAAGGGCGGGGTACAGCGAGAAGACACATTGTGCATGTTTTTTCAAGAACGTATAGAACCACATGCATCAAAGGTCATTTATCAAAGAAAAGCACATTTTTTAAGCCGTTCCAGAAACTTCTGAGGAAGTGAAGAGATCTAGAAATTAATGAATGTGTGTGTGTATATGTATATATATATATATATATATATATATATATATATATGTATATGTGTGTGTGTGTGTGTGTGTGTGCTTTGACTTGAGGATGTGCCCCTTGTGGAAAAACAAAAGCAGGAAAAATTGTTGCACTTTTTTTTTTATTTAACACAGTCACATGGTGACCATATGACACTATAAATGGCATCAGTAATGGCTGACATTCCCCTTCCAACTTCTCGCCTTTTTTAGGCTATCTACGTTACAGTTGTGTACAGGTGAATCTGTCCTCCAAAGCTGCTAATGTCAAAGTTCTTCAATCAACTATAAGCTATTGAATTAATCTATGCAGCGCTCAACTCCACAAGTGGGCTCACCATTGATTAGCCTCATGGAGAGTGACTTACCCACCAGGTCAGTGCAAGGGGGTCCCGTCGAGGAAGTGCATGAGATGTGGCAGGAGATCTCAGAAATTCACCCAACTGCACCTCAAAACTGAGTATGGTTCACCCTAGTGACCTTCTGAGATTGAGGCACAGTGGTTCATGATGGACCTAGTGGCCTACTCTGTCTATGCTAAGCATTTGGCAATCAGACAGCAGTGGTCTACTCGAGGCCTGGAAAGGGCAAATGTAACCCTGAGCCATGAGCAGAAATGTGTGGTGGACAGACTGATGGCTGTCATAGTGCTTCAGGAGTGATGGAAGCCTCACATGTGACCTTGCAGGCTTTGTATTTTGTACTTAAACTTCAAAATAGTGTTTCTAGACACGCTTTATCTACCATTCTCCTTAGGAGTCAGACGTGGGATTCCCCTCCTTGTTTTGGAGTTCCTTGGAGGATGCTTGTCTGGAAGGAGCATCATTGTAGACCGCTTTTTGGCTATCACCTCAGCAAAGTGCTGGGAGAGCTGCATGCTTTGCTGATGAGCTTGTCCTGCAAGCACTGATGACCAGATGGTTCCGCAGTGACCAGAGAGTTCCTACCTCATGTGAATTAGGTCTTTGAGTCACCCAAAAGCTAACTGGTCATAAGCCAACTATTTTATCTGGCACAATGTTTTTCTAAGCAGACCTTTGGGCCACTGGGTGAGGGGTCCTCACCACCACCTAGAAGTACAGTACTATCATGAAGGCTAATTCACACAGACACTTTTCATTCTCATGGGCTCTATAAAGAGGCATGCCACTGACTTGTGTTGCGGTTAGAGTGAGTGTGCAGTAGAATGAGTGTGTATCAAACCACCCTTCCAATCAGTCTGGGGGTGAGTCGGCTCCTCATAACCTAGTGGTATAGGTTATCCCAGGTGAAATACCACCTCTGTTTAGGAGGGCCGAAACTAGAACGTTAGGTAGAACACGTGTAACCATGTTCTGTGAACTCTGGGTAATCACTCAGAACCCAACCCAAACTCAGCAAGAAGGTTCCAAAGGGAACGTCAGCCATTACTAATGGCATTTTATAGTGTCATATGGTCACCACAAGACTTTGTGTTAAAGGTCTCAACATGTGTGCACATGAGCACAAGGAAGGTATCCAGATGTTGAAACACTGCCTCTGGCAGTTATCCGGAGTTCACAGAATATGGTTATATGGGTAACCTAACATTTTTTGTGTTGTTTCTTCAGAAACATTGCTCTAAGCTAAATGTTCCTTGTTCCTCCAATTGAGCTTTGTAGCTAGGAACCACTATAACTGTAAAAAAAAAAAATAATAATTCCCCAACATTACACACCCCCAGTTCCAGTGGCCAGTCATACAGGTTAATAATTATTACTTATACATATATTAAATCAGTGGGTTGTGATTCCATTTTTGCAAATTTAGTTAAATGTAAAAAATTGTGACTCCTGGAGGTCCCCAGACCCCACTTTGAGAACCAGCTCCCATGGATGTCCTGAATTCCTGAAACCATTCCTTGTTTCGCTAAAAGCTTTCTGCACTTGAAACACATGTCATTACTGTATGTGAGACAAATGATCCAATATTATCAGCCAGGATTTCTTGGATAGCCGAGGAACATAATGCCTTAAAATGACATTGTGGCCTGTAAGCCTTTTCCATTTGTGGGCACAGCTGTGCTCTTCTTCCTCTGACCTTTTCCCTTTCCCATGTTATGGCTGCTATTACCTGGGCACAGGTGACATGTCTCCAGGGCTGACTATATGCTCCGGCAAAGCCGGGGGCCAAACAGGATATGAAGAGCACAGATTCTGTCTGTCCGCGCTGATCCCTGAGCTTTGGCCGTGAGGTCAGCGGTTCAAATCCCAGGTGTTGTGCCCTGCAGCGGGGCACGTCCCGTCTAAACAGTGTAAATGGTTACCAGGAATGTCAAAATGAACCCACAGATCAAAGGGGCCCGGTCAAACACCAAATCCATGACACATACAGTATGTGAGAGATTGGCATGGAGTTCAGGGGTGTAGCACTGACCAGAATCATTTTTAAATGGTTGAGTGAGCATTCTGTTGAACATATTTTTGATCTTTTTTAATACTTTTAGAGTATTTAGTTTAGATAGAACTGTGTTAGAGCAGGAAATTATAAAACCTAGGCTTTGCCATTGTGGATATTGGGACTGGTATGCGAAATGTAGTACATATACAACTACATGGGAAAATGCATATAAAATGTTTATATATATATATATAGTTTTATTTGCCATTAACAGATTGCTTAAAGTGGATTACTATGCCTCTAGATGGTGGAGGCATTATGTTTGACTGTGCGCCAGTCTGAGATTTGAAATTTTTACTGGAATTGTAACCAGCAGATGAACGGATTAGCCAAACAGGGTCAAGGTCAAATGTACTCGCTGTTGTTCAGGAACTCAAGGTCGAATTTCTGGCTAAGAATTTTGCCATTGCTGTGTTTAAAAGTCCGTCAGTAGACAATCTCAAAAATACGTGTTTAGCTGTAGGTTTTTTCTTTGCTGCCTCCAGATGAGCTGATTACATTTGGGCATTGATCCAAACAGGGTCATGTATATTTTAGTAGTTTACTAGTATTTTACTTACTTTTGTGGAATTTTAACAGTCGTAAGTAATAATACACAGAATATTGCGAAGAAGCGATGCCGGGGCCGATTGCTTTCTAGTGCAGTTGGAAGGTTCATCCACCATATTGTTAGCAGATTCTGAGCCTCTTTAAACCTCCTTTAAATTCTCCTTTAAATTCTTTGTTTACGTGTCTGTGGAAAAAATGTCTATTCAGATGCAGTGTTATTCTCCAATTAGGGAACAGTTAAAGCTATTCTTCATGTTTACACTGGTATGGAGAAACACAGAAGGGAGTGTAAACTGTGTCTCATCCTGATTCAATTTCCATTTCTTTCATTTTCCCTTTCTTCTCCGGCTGAAAGATGTCACTTCGTCTGAACATTCCGCTCCTCCTGCGTATCGCCGCCTCTTTAGAATAATCTCTTCGCCCGCACAGAAATCTCACCGTCGGATAATCAGAGATAAATATGCTTAATTGAGGCCAAGTGAACTCTCTCTATCTCCACCACGGTCGAGCAATCTAAAGGAAACGTGATAATTAGAATGGCTTCCCTCAGAATGCTGAGAGCGGCACATACACACTCATTTCACAGCGTTTTACTCGTTTTATGGCATTTTGTAGACGTGCAACAAGAGAGTGGCTTCAAAAGGTGAAAGATGTTCATGGAGCTGTTTATGAGCTTCTCATAACAGTAATTATTGTGATTATTTTGCTATTACGTACAAGCCGATATTAGGTTAAGCAAATCACCATGCCAGGGAAGAAATGATTGCTTTTATATCTAATACCTGGTATCGGTTCCAGTATACAGAACCTGACACAGCATGCGTGTTTATTCTAATGGTCTGACCACGTCTCTTTTCTTATTAAGTGCCTGGTGTGTATTTGATAACAGACTTGGTAATCAGGGTGAACCATGATGCTGAATGTGGGAATGTGTGCACTCTGAGCCTGAGGAGATACAGCAGGTCCAGGTCAGGAGGAGGTGAAAATTAGCACTCCTCTCCCTTTTCAGAGGGGTCTGAAAGGCTAGCATGCTTGGTCATCCCAAGCACTGATGAGACTGGACTGCCAGCACCCGAGGGAAGCGAATGTCTAATTACCTATTGTGCCTGACAGAAGATCCTTAATTACCAACTTCATTAGCTCGCCGCTCTTTGTTTTTCTTCCGAGGGGGCTGGCGGGATGGGGAGAGGGTGGAGGAGAGTGAGGAAAGGAAAGAGAGATGGTGTTTTAGCACCTTTTCTCCCCCTTTTGAACAGCATTCTCTCTTTCTCTCTCTCTCCCTCTCTCTCTCTCTCTCTCTCTCTCTCTCTCTTCAAGGAAATGTTAAGGCCTCAGTCAGGGATCTAATTAGATTCGTGGTGAGAACGAGACACCTTCTAACTAGCCTCTGGAGTCCCCTAAAAGGACAGCAAGTGACTGGACAGTAGAAAAGAGGAGCTACACACACACACACACACACACTTCTCTCTTTTTCTCTCTCCCTTTCCCTTGCTTATACACACACATGCACACACACCCTTGTGTGAATTGGCCTGATTTGCTCTCTCCTGCCTTTGTGAGACAAAACAAGCAGCGCTATTAGATTCAGCAAGCTTCTACTCACTCCTCTAAAATTTCTTATCAAATTCTTGGAAGCAGAAAAGTCTGTATTTTCTTGATGCAGCCATTAAAACCTGAAAAACATATTTTTAATACCCTGAATGGTTTATTACAATTCTTTGCAGTCCAAGTTAAAACGGCTTCAGACTGACACCCCCCAAAAAAATGTATGCTAAATTTATAGGAGGCTTTACTTTATAAACACTGCTACATTTCATTGATGATTGGATTTAACAGGAATACAAAGAAATAATAGAAATCTGCACCATGAAAATAATCTCTCTCTATTATTTATATTACAGAGCCACTGAGGGTTATTTTTTAATAAGGTGTGACCATGAATTAATATACCGAAGCCTCCATTTAATAATTCACGGCCGCAAACTAAGTATCTCACAGTCATGACTTATGTTGAGGCCACGGATTGTGTAACCCGAGTCAACGACTTAATATGTTGTGGAACCTCATGCTTAACATGTAGCCTCCAGTTTGTTTTTTGGCCAGGATGGAGGGAAAAGTCGATTTGGTATGTCACCTTTCCAGCTTAAGGTGACATTGATGTATACACATAGACATTGATAAGGATATATCCATATCGCAATGCCATTGGTGCATCATTTCAAGGATGAAGTGACACCTAATATTAATCAGTCTATACTCAGGTTCCTGGCACCAGAATGGTCTAATTCAGTCCATACTGTCTCTCTCATTTGTTTTAAAATATTTGCCATAGAGTATTTGTAAGTCTCATGGCCCCAATGTATTAATTCATAGCTCCGCCCTATTAAAATATAACCATCATGTCACATCAGCAGCCCTTTGTAATGCTTTGTACTGATTTTTTTATTTTTTTTTTTGTATAGCACTTTTGTGAAGTGACTTGACTTGTGGCCATTTTAGCTGGGGAGCAGTTGGGGGATCGGTGCCTTGCTCAAGGGTCTCGCCTCAGTCGTGGTATTGAGGGTGGCAGAGAGCGCTGGTCATTCACTCCCCCACCTACAATCCCTGCCGGACCCGAGACTAGAACCCATGACCTTCAGGTTCACCTTCGGGTTACAAGTCCGACTCTCAAACCATTAGGCCACGACTGCCCCAATTTTAACAATGAACATTGTGTCAAAGCAGCTTTACAGAACATAAGAAACAGAAAAACACGCGAACATTGCTTGCACCGCTTCATTATTATTGGCTAACGAGGATTCTCGGTGCTAACTGGCTCAGCTGATTACTGTCTTTAATTTCATGTAAGATATTGGCTGTGTTTTCTCAGCAGTCTGTAGAGGAAATTAATCCTCTCATCTAAACCTCAGTGTGCTATGAAACTCTGAGGTCTTCATGTTGAAACTGGTGTGGTGATGTGTACAGTTTCCTTTGGCTTGTCTCTGGTTTCACCCGAGCGTTTTGGAGGCACTTTATAGTAAATGGTTCAGGGTTTATTAACTATCGTCATATTCCTCTCAGAGTGATGGACCACAAAAATATCTGCATTTTTGTCAGCTATTTGTATAGCTGGTTCAGTTTCTTCTTCAAGCATGCTGAACTGCCAGACTATCTAGCCTCACCAATAAATCAAAAAATGTCAGGTTGCAGGTTTTATAACTGATGGTTGTACTGGATTTCACAAACTTAGTGGTGCTGGTGTGCAATCCAGTAAAGATCTATGATGAAACTGTGATAAAATATGGGAGATGCATGTTTTTTAACATTGCGAAAGACAGTGATAAATGCAATATAACCAAACCACACTTGGGTCTGTTGCACCACTTGTACCGTGATACATATACGCTTGTATGTTTGTTAGTATGACTGCTTCTTCTTCTTCTTCTTCTTCTGTTGACCTCCGTTGTTAATGTTTCCATTAATATGCATGTCTCACCTTTGCTAGCATGTTGTATGTAAGAAGTAAAATGCTTGGGGTCTGCTGTTAGAGAAAGTAATAGACATGAAGTAGAAGTGGAGTCACTGTTACCAACCTAAAGTTGATTAACAGCACCTCCTGAAGTGTTCCTATACCACAGCAATTTGTCACCAATTACAATTATTAAAAAGTAGCAGCACTTTATCCATTTATAGTTCTGTTTAATGTGGAACATCAGTGAAATAAGTTAGTTTCTGTTATCATAGTTGTAGCAGTTATAAACAATTGCTTCATCACCAGACTCATTTTTTTCCCCTCTTGTGAAGTTAATAAGATGAAAATATGCAGCTTGTAAAATTATCGAGAAACCGCAAAGCACAAATTCCTGAAGATTTCCCGTAGTGGGAAATTTACATACAGCGTTCTCTCTGGCTGTTACAAAACAGACACTGGAGACTCCTTCCGTAAAATGTTAAATAAACATCTCCGTACAGAAACCTGAGTCGTTACTACAGAAAGAAACTGTGTTAGAACGAGTGCATTAATGCATACTCCTACCAGAGCCGCTGTTATAGAAAATGAATCGGGCATTCCACAGCTCAGTGGTATAAAAGGACAGAGCTCAGATTTCATCTGGTTAAAGATGGAGTCAGTGATTATGAAGACTGAATCATTTTTATAATATTCGGTGAATTCTTGCTGCTCCTGATTGGTTGAAAGATAAACCTGCAGCCACACCAAGCCTTTGCTTGCATTACTGTTTCCCCCAGAGGGACAACCAAAGACCTCTTCACTCCTCTGAATGTTTCTTCTTAAGCATGTACATCGTTAGCCTCGTAGAATAATTGCCCAAGTCATATTTTTTCTCAAAAATGACTTAGGCAATTATGGTATGAGGCTAATGATGTCCAAGTTGGTTAGCAGTTGGTTTGTTCCATGCTTTGGTGGGTGAACGTTCCATTTTATAAAGATTTAGAGTAAAAGTTAACGCGCTGGTTCAGAAGTGTTTGTCGCAGGGCCGCTGCTTTGGTTGCCTAGACAACATGCCATTGGTATTAATATCACTCGATCTCATTGACATGGCCACGCCTCCTGACAGCCATGTCATTTCATTAACTTGACCTAACTACACCCCTTGATAGCAAGGACACTAGAGAGCTTCAAATGTTAGCTTCCACAGTTAGGCTACATTTGTTTTAAAAAAGAGTTTAATAAGTGTATTTGCTTTTTTTATGTATATAAACAATGTTATTTAAGAATCTGTCTCTTAAGCGTGACTTAAACTGTGGTAGGTAAAACTAATACCCAACTGCCAGACTAGAAAACATTTTTGAAGATTTTGAATAACCAATAAAATAATGAAAACTGCTAACATAGAAATTTTAAAGAGATTAAGTTAAAATCTTTTCCAAAGTATCAGATATCCAAGCCCAACAGATGCAATCCTCTCATTTCGTCTCATTAGCATTCTTAAAACAATAACATTTTCAGAAAAGTCACAATTTGCTTTAGCTGTCCACTTAGGTTGATCAATCTCCATCTGATGTAAACACACCCCTGGAAACCATTCTCTGCGTAGTGTGTGTACGAGTGTGTGTGTTTATCTCTTGGTGGGGACCTAAAGTCCCCAGAAGGAGAGGAATATCTGACCACTTTGACCTTGTGGGAACTTGTGGCTGGTCCTCCTGAGTAAAATTGGAGGTTTTGTTGGAAAAGTGGAAATGCCCCAAAAAGGTGCGTGTGTGTGTTTAGTACACGCGTGTGTTTATAGCCTTGGCCTTTCTTCGTTCCTCAGTTAGTTGTGAAGTAACACTGTGTCCTTTAATTTTTCAATATATCGAAATGGTATTTCTTCCTGATTACAAGTTGTTGTTTTTTTTGCACAAAAACAACCTGTCTTACATCACCACATCACCACAACAAAAACTACAATCAGACACTGTAGTATTTCCTTTTAAATCCTGCTTATAACAAAGCTTCACTTTCCCCCAGTTCTTGTACTGTACCTAGGCTATTCTTTGGCTGTAATAATTTCTTTCTTTTTTTAAAGGCTCACCTGATGAAAGCACATGGTGAAACAGACTAATTGCTCGGAGATGTCTCTTGTTAGAATTGCTTAACCTGGGTTTTGGCAGTGCTAAACAGGAACGCTTCTGGTAAGTGCTGATTATTTACATATAGTATTGAGTTAAGCATTGGTCAGAGCATCAGATAAAGAATCAGATGGAGAACCAGTTAGTCTGGATGATCAGTTTAGATGGTGCTCAGTCTCAGGAACCCACTGCTGTACAGGAGATTGAACTTTTCACTACAAACACATGATCAGAATAATCGGCTCCTTAATAAGCTTTTCATGAGCTGGAGAAGTAGTTCTGAAACTTGGGGAAAACTTTAATTTCTGGAAATGTATGAAGGTGTTTGGTATTTGATACAAGTAATGTGGAGTATTGTTGGAAGAAAAAAATCCATTTGCTGTATTATTGTGTTTGTTGGATGGTTGGGTGCTAATTTCTCGTTAGCCTTTTATGATGATTAGTGAAGGTATCATCTGAAGGTTTTTGGAGCAGCTGGTTTGTTGTCGATCAGCATTGCGCCTGTGAGCTTTCTCCTGCTCCTTTAATTGAATTACTGTTTATTTAAAGGGGAAAACCCCTCTGAGACGGAATCCTTATTTTCAGGGAAGCCGAAAAACATATGTGCGAGCAGTGAAATACACTGAGAAAGTGCACACACACTGCCTGCTCGAGGGGAAACAAGTAAACACTGCTTCATTAAACACTAATTAAAAAAGACTCGCTTTACAGTTGTGAAAGAGAGGAAGGGGAATGAGAAGAAATAAAAGTGGCCTTGAGTTGTGTGCTTTATGAGTAGCCTGTACTGAACAGTGTAACGCAGAGCTTGCTGTACACAGGGTGATACTCGCTGTGGAGCAAAACGAAGTAATGTCTTTGCCTTTGACAGCTCACGTAATTTGACTCGTTAGTTAGTCATTTGTTTAGTTATTTGTTATCAATAAACAAATCAATAAACAATAGACGTAATAAAAAAAAGTCATTGAAAAATGTTTAATGCAATAAACCCTTTCTACCTTTTTGTTTACTTGCATGCGATCATAAATTTCTTATATTTATAATTTTACACTTAACTGCAAGATTAAGTCACTTTTATTAAATATGGCGTTTTAGACAGCAGATTAATTTATGCTGAGATAAATAGGCTAGCTGTCTCATCTAACTTCGCCTTCAGTCTTAATAGTGTTAATATCCGACCTGTAGCATACACACGATTATAGATATTCAGTTTTCGTGTTGAGATTCAGGGAATACTTTAAGTTGTTGGTTTTGTTTGTTTGTTTTGAAGCTGATTCAACTTTTGAAAAAAAAAGCGACATTGGTCCTTTTTTCCACTGCTGTATACATCACGTGAAAAGTGACCAATAAAAAATGACTGGGTGACAATGGGAACGTGGCCAGTAGATATTATACTGATATATTATTCTGTAAAACACCCAGCATCGAGAGATCTGATTTTCAGTGGAATAAGGTACCTGCTAATAATAATAATAATAATAATAATAATAATAATAATAATAAAGAGGATACTGAATGCCACAGACACTGCAGTAGCCCGTCAATATAATATTTGCTAATATTATTAAATCTCATCTATGAAGAGAGTTTGTCAGAAAAAACAGAATATGCTGTATAACCTTGTTTTGTATGTTGTTTTAAGAAAGTCTCGTGTGGTATACTGAAGGCAAAACCCATTATAAACAGGGTATAATACCGTGAGCAGTCAGTGTAAGACTTCCTTCATCTCGCCTCCGTAATGTCCACAAGTATCCAAGTAAATTAAATTAATTCTGTATTACATGAACAGCCACTTGGAAAATCCTAATCTGGTATGAATCAGCATGCAGGACCGTGGTGTTTCTACCTAAATACTCGTGCAAGTACACATGTTTAGTTAAATATTTATTTTCGGGTTTACTCAGACTTTATAAAGCGCACAGAATGCGAATACATTAGTGGAGTTAAAAGCACGATGCGTCTCCTACAGAGGTCTGATTTATGGGACACACATCCTCGATTTGTCAAAATACCACAGTGTCATTTTGGAGCGCCGGGTTTTAATGCCAACATGTTTTTCAATCTCCGTGTTTGCAGTTTCTCAGTGTTTACAGGTGCTGAGAGTCAATGCGTGGCTTTATCCTGCCCGCTGAGCGCGTCCTGCGTCCCGGTAAAAGCGGCGCTCAGCCGGATGAGCGGATGTAATTAAAGCTAGTAATTGCCGATTAGAGGTTTTGGGTCACTGGGGTTATTTGATAGGAGGCTGTTTTTAAATGACGGCCAATTAAGGAGCGTCACTCGCGCAAGGAAGGGCGCAGGGTTTACATCTCTCTCTCTCTCTCTCTCTCTGTAGTGATTGTGCTATTTGAGAGCTAGTTGTGCATTGCATGAAGCCAGGCTGGCCGGAACCTTGGTGATTGATCGCTCTTTTACTCCATAAGCGTGGCATTGCAGTTAATGTTCCTCCTCCGACGTGTTAGCGCACTGTGAGGTTAGGTAAGCAGGTCACGGGGTCACCGGCCCAGCAGGCTTGTTGGAGAAAGGATATTCATAGCGCGTTAGGCCGAGCTCCTAATCCACCTTTCACTGTTTGTGGGATGCGGATGAATAGATGAGTCTCGAATAGTAGAATGCTCAGTGGGGAAGTAGCGATAATTATGAGCCGATTGATTTATAAACGGAGACCCTATGACAAGATCATGATATTATTGAATTAGAATAGAACTGGAAAATAGGAAGGAGTGGTTATGATCTATTAGTGGAAAAATAAGAATGGTCTTATGATATAATTCACAACTGATAAATCAATAATTACAGTTGTGACGCATCCTGTAAAACATCTGCAGGTGACCAGAAGAGTCCTGATAACTGAGAAATCATCATCATAACGCCGCTCTTATGCTTCCTGTTATAGGTATATTAAATTATATTAGCTAATTCGTAACTCTCTTTCATACAATAAGAGCTAATAAAGTCAGACAGTAAAGACAGTAACATTTTGTCAATAAAGAATAATATTTTTAAAGTTTGGCGTGTGTGAGTATTTTATGTAGAAAGGAGTCAAAAGCAAAGTTTTTACGTCGTATGTCCTTTTTTTTAGGCATTTTAGAAAGAGCTGTGATCTCGGAAGACCTGGCTCGCCATATATATTTGAATTTTTTTTTTTGTATTTTTTTTTATGTAAACTAATTACCCATCGTTAAATGTAAAACACTTGATGCACTGAAAACTGGCTGTGAAAAATAAATAAATAAAATAAAATGAGCCGCTATGGTGCGCCAAATTTGTTTGCAGCGGATCAAGGCACTTTGTCTTTATCTCAGTGCCAACTTGAAAAGATATAATTATCTAGTTTGAACAGGACGGCTATGAAATCCTTCTTCTCTCTCTCTTTTTTTTTTTTTTTTTTTTTTTTTTGGAAGGCGGGGGGAGCTCGAGTGGACTGAGCTCCTCCAGATAGGAGTAATGAAGTTGTGCAGTCCAGAGATACAAAAGGGCATTAACCTCATTAGCATGAAACCTTTTCTTGCAGCCATTGTGGGACCCCCCTTTCAGCCTCCTAATCCCTCTATTTCAAAGCTGGGTTTGTAATAAAGCTTTTAAGGGAGTTTGGGGGGGTTTGTCCAAAGCTTCTCTGAAGATTTTTTTTTTTATTGCCGTTATAGTTCACAGGCCATCAAATATCCTCTTCCATAGACTAGTGACTTGTGCAAAAATGTTTTGCGCCAAGTTTCTAAAATAATAATAATAATAATAAAAAAGTCTGTATAATATTGTGTACATTTGACATTAATGTCAGAGTTTCGCAGCAAGCAATGATTAGACCTGGATGCATGCGAGTAAATAATGCATTGCTCCGAAAATGGGCCGATTTTAAAAACAAAGCTCCCAGTTTTGAGGCACATTGCGGCTTTCCCCTTATCGCCTTGTGCGGGGCGGTCAGATTGTACTAAATTATGTCCAACCAGACCCCCTTTGGATCCGCGGATTAACAGATTAAAGTGGACCACTGGGCAGCGCATCCCTCCTCCCTTCCCCTTCATATTACTCGTATGATAATTGCCTAAACTGATTTGCACTTTCACAAAAGCTTGTAAGGACTCTTTGTGGCCTGAGCGGACCAGACGCTGCTTTTTCTGTCCGTGGAAATAAAACTGATTAACGCCGTCTATCAGGCCGAGAGGAAAAAACCGATGAAGGAAGAAAAAAAAAACAACAACAACAACAAGCACTTGGTCCGCTAAAGTAGCTAACTAGCAACAGCATCCATTTTGTGCTTGTTTTTGTTTCCCGACTTTACTGGACAAGAAATCTTATTTCTTTATTTACTATTATAATGACTATTATTATAATGACTATTATTATAATGACTATTATTAGCGCGCATGCTGGGTTGAATATCAATATGCGTATATGCTGATCATAAACCTGTAGTATATTTAATCATATATTTTAGACATATGATGATAATATAGCCTGTTATTCCGTATAGAATCATATATTTAACATAAATGCATAAATCTGTGACTATAATCAGAGACTAATCCATATTTTGATGCACTTTTTTTTAAATCTGTGTAACTATAATTAGCTTTACCGTCTTGTTTGAGTTTTAATGAAACAAATCTGATTATATATTTTGTAAAATGAAAAGATGATGTCCTGTTCTGACTGAGGTTTTGATGTCGGGAGGAAACAGGAGCTGATCTGATCTTTAGCTTCTGCTCACAAACTCGCCGAGGCTGTCTGCTGTTTTATTCTGAGCAACATGATAAAACTTTATTGACAAAATATTGACAATTATATACTTCTTGGAAGTATATTTTTGTGTTAAAATTGTAGCAAACTTAACACAAAAACACAAATTATTTACATTCTGGTAAAAGAGAATTTTCTAACAGAAACATTAGCATCTTTAAGTATCTCTGTACATGGAATATATACGCTCAGTGCTTTTGAAGTTTTTGCTGCTTGGCGACCGTCAATTATTATTATTATTACTTTATTTATTTATTCATTTATTTATTTTCCTTTTAGGTTGTTTTTTTTGTGGGAAATGGAGTGAAAGATTTTCACCAAAATTAGGGTGTCAATGGTAAAGCTAAAAATTTCAAGCAATGTCACTGACCTTTTTTTTTTTTTTTTTTTTTTTTTTTAAATTGTGAGTAAATGTTCTGTGTTCATCATTTTTCATTCATTTTTTTTTTACTTATTAAAAAAAACACTTTAACGCAGCATTGCTACTTCATATCGTTTTCACAACCACTTGGACACGATAATTATAAATTCAAAGACTGCACACTGTTCTTTTTTAAGAAAAGAAACAAAACAGAAAAACACACACATGACATTTTCCCAGATTGAAAAAGAGAATCCGAATAAAGTTACTTTGCAAGAAGGGTTAAATTAAATTCACCTGCGCCCCCCGGGGAAAAAATAGTCATTGCTCTTTATCATGCAATTAATGTTTTGCAGCAAAAAAAAAAAAAAAAAGTATTTTGGTAGTTTTGAAGAAAAAATATTCTCAGAAGTGCAAATGTCCTATGCGCATTAGGAGTTGATGAGGTGGGACGGGGGGCGTGGCCATGTACTACCTGTCAATCATGTTGCCTTGGCAACGTGGAAAACAGTATTGACAGTTTCCTCGTGGTGACAGCGGTAGGATTTTCTCACCCTCGAGCTGCCGAGATCCGAAGAAGAGAAATTGGCGTTGCTCTCTTTTTCTGTCTTTCACGGCGTCCTTTATCCGTGTCACACTTTTCACTCCACGTCGTGCTTTCCAGGCTTCAGAAACACCTCGAGTCTTTCATTTATTTATTTAGTTAGTTATGTATTTGGGTTGTTTCTTTTTAATCGTCCGACGTGACGTCTATTTCCTCGGAACTCGCCTGTTTTGTCGCGAGCCGCCACCGGTTCACGTGATGCGTGCCTTTCTTTTTCTGCTGCGAGTCCGAGCCTTCCTCCTCCAGTTTCTGCCGCTTAAATTTCGTTCTTCTGTTCTGAAACCAAACTTTGACCTGTTGGGAAGCAGAAGAGGGGAAAAATATGAAAAAAATGAATAACACAAAGTGCATGGAATAATCATAAACCATTCTCCTGGTAGTTGTGTTTTTTTTTCTTTCTTTCTTTGTTTTTTTTTTTGTTTTGTGTTTTTTTTTTGCATTGACAAAGAAAAGAAAAAGAAAAGCAAGCTGGCCTCTCAGCTTTAGTATCAGTGACGGGTCTGGAAGAAGATGAATAGCCTTATACAAGAAAAAAAAAAAGGCACACAGTCACTCTATCCGAGAGTGCAGTCTAAATAGCGAGTCTTCGTTTGATTCAGCGATCTCTTTCCTGACGAGACACAACACCACAGTCTAAATATACTCCAAAGGGTACTTAAAAACGGACAAAAAAACCGCTTCCGCTGGATCTTTGCGTTTCTGACTAGAGCTCGAGTCTCCATCTTAATTGTACTTATAGAGCGGTTTGTAAACAAGGTGGATTAAAATTCAGAAAAGCAATGATGCTTCTGTAAACTCAGACATGAAGGTACCAGACTGCACTGTCGCTGGAGTTGAACCAGCAAGAGGAAGTGTTGTGTACCTTCAGTGTGTATCTTCTTCCTGGAAACCTTTAAAAAATAATTTCATGTACATAATTGGACCCTGAGGACCACTGGACTAAAAATGTAAAAACGTAATTAAATGTACACCACCTCTGTAATGTACATGTAAAACCAGTGTATATTTGTATAGAAATTATATATAAAATCCAGAAGAGTCATTTAAAAAAATCAACCATTCATCAGAAACATTTCGTGCGTTATGTCCAAGCGTACAGTCAGTGTGTGTGAGTAGACTGTAGTATATCGCCTAGCAGTACACCATGTAACATATGATTACATAAACTCCAAACATTAATCAATAAAAAAGTAAAATTCTGTTAGCCTATACACTGAGCTTTCCACTGTATTTCTGCGCCTCTTGCACAACTTACAGGACAAAAATAAAATAAAATGTGAAAATGCAGGACGAATAGTCAGTAATGCAAGTGGAGGTTCTGCTCCACCCAGAAGACGTGAGTGCTGAAATCTAAATTTCCTCTGCCTTGAATATGTAGCTAAGTTTCACCTGGAAATGTGGACACAACCTTTCAAAATGATTTAAGGATCATAAAATAATGTCGTAGATTTTAGATCCATCCAAAAAATTGTGTACAGAGATGATTGGCCGTTTTCTCAAAGTGTATAAATATTACAAATCAGAAGAAATTGCGCGGTACAGGATGAAGTCAGTGTCACTGCGGTTCTCAGAGTCAACACACAGGCGTACATGAACGATGTCAAAGTGTGAATTACGACCAAGTACGTACATAAAAACGTGTAAGCCGGTCACTCTTTCGCGAAGTCTCTTCGCTCACTGTAGTGCTGCTGAGTGCACTAACTGTAACAGTGCAAAAAAAATAAAAATAAAAATCATAACCAAGCACCATATTTATTTTTCACACGTTTGTCCACAGTGAGTGTGCCCCTGTCATTCACTGAGGGATTTCTGCATCCGAGGTGTACGGGTCACACTCGGTCCTATGACTTACTCGTCTCTTCCTTCCTTCCTTTGAAAAGATAACGTACAACAAGTGAGCAAACGGCGCAGAGCTTGAAATTCGTCAGCTTTTATCCTTCATATCAGCCGCAGAGCGAGCTTGGCCAGCGAGGTGCATTTAATGCGCTTTTTCAGGACGCTAATTGAAGCATTGAAGTGGCTCCTATAGTCCATTTCTCCCTCTTGGCCTCGTTTAGAAAAGGGGATCTGTGCTCACACCGGGCTCAATACAGCCACCGAGCCATATAAACACAAATACGACTCTAAATATGGCGCCTCTTTCTCTGAAGTGTCCCCTTTAAACTGGTTCACCGGATAAGTGCCAGACATTTTCTATAAGGAGTTCATATGAGGAGTTAAATCGAGCTTACACAGTACATTTAATCCTGATCCTATCCAAACTTTCATTTTCAGCCTAAATAAAAGTCTTTTTTTTTTTACGGGTCAGCACGAATTCAACCGCGAGCCACTTCAGAGAATAACATCAGCAAATAGTCTCATGTTTGAGGCGTTAATTAGTTTTAAATTTGCATTCTTATATCACCAGATCATTTACACATTAATTAATAACTAAATATTAACTGTGCTTTTGACTAGTCATAGTGGAATTGTGGGGGGAGCTGCAAAAATGTGTAAATATAATTATATGGTTATAATAAAGGAGCAAGTAGCTTGTTGTCATGAGAAATCTGAACCCTTCCTGATCATTTAGGTCACGTATAAACTTTTTTTTATTTTATTTTTTATAACAAGCAATCAGACGTTTTGTTTTTCAAGCTCAGGCTCTTACAGGTTAGATAAAAACGCGCACCTAGAAAACTCGCGCAGTGTGAAAAATATGCAGAATCGCTTCGTCATGCAATTTAATTATTTAAAAAAAAGCACACTTAAAACAGATCTTTTAATAAAGAAGGCGCACGTGCATGCATTTCAGACGTAGAGAGGTTATTAACTTGAATTCAGTGCAGTGCGCGCGCACTTTGTCATGCCCGTCTCGCTAAGGCTTAGCCTGTAATCGCTGCTATTATGCGTGAAATCATATAGAAACAAGCGCACTTTTTGTCATGCACGTGCATCTCAGAGACAGGTAGATGTGGTCCTACCTGAGTTTCTGTGAGGCTGAGGCTGTGCGCGAGCTGCTTCCGCTCTGCTCCCACCACGTAGTGGTTTTTTTCAAACGCGTGCTCGAGCCGGAGCAGCTGCGACGGAGAAAACGCCGTGCGGATCCGTTTGGGCTTCCTGGCGAGCGCGTTGTGCAAAAGGAAACTCTCCGGACTCGTGTCGTTTCCTGCAATAATGCGCGAAAAAACAATGATTGTTTCCTGCACATAAAACACTAGAATATTATCTACATTACTTTCATAAACCAGCAGGAGTGTTACACCGCCGCACAGGCCTCTGTATTAACCCTCCAAAACACTCGAGCTGACACTAAAACAATAAAATCTCACACAGGATATTAGTGGCACCGCGTGCACTGTGCAGTCGATGCGAATTTATTTTAAATGCAAATGTTTTTATGGATATGTCCATGTTTAATTATTAATGAAGGGGAGAAGTAGGGTATCGAAAGTGTCAAGAGTCATGTCCCGGAGCTTAAAAGACGTCAGACTTAAATTGGTGAAGCCAAATCATAAATTACAACTAGCACTAAGATCGTAATTTTAATCATTATTTAACATTTTGAATAATTACAAAAGACTACAGAGCTTTCGAGTTATTAGTTACCATAGTTACCATTAGTTGCTTATGAAATGATTAATTAGCCCAGTAGTACAGCAATTACGAGACGTTTCTAATCGAAAACATTTTAAGAAAAGACTGAGACAAAATGCGACATCATAAAAAATATCATCAAGTACACAGCAATCATTGAACTACGACTGATCATAAATTAAACTGGAAAAAAAATAAATAATAATAACTCTAGAACGTTGCATATCTGATCACTGGATTTTTATGTGTGTATGTCCGATAATGTTTTTTCTGGTAAAATAAAGTATATGGAGTTGATCCTAGCGGTGCTTTGTGCTCGTTTCAGCCCATTCATGGCCTGGACTGGATAAACGCGAGCACTGCGTGTGTATTTTCCATGTTTCGGTGCCACTGCGTTAACACTGAACACCTCCAGTTCCTATAGACATACTTCATTAAGTCTTTGTTTAGGAGAGAGAGAGAGAGAGAGGAGACAGGATGGATGGCCTCTCAGTTTACTGCAGAAGAAATAATCCATAGATTACTTCTGCCGTCATAATATTACACCCAATGAAAGAGACTTTTCTGTTTCTCTTGTAATTTGCACGATATTATTTTAATTGTAATATATTGTTTAGCTTTTCTTCGATTCGTTCCAGACAGATATAACGTCTGTTAATCTAATTTACTTCAGATTAGTTAATGTAAACGATAGCAAAACAAAAGGAAGAGCAGGCCTGTAATTGTAACCATTACTGCTGAAGCACAATAGCAGAACTCAGCTTGTGCACTATTTCACTCTGTGTTTAAAAAAGGTTTCATTTTAAAAACGCCAAATGTACAATATAGAAAAAGTGCATTTAAAACTATAATTTCGTTGTGTTCGTTTTCAGAATCGTTTAATGGTTTGTTGCGCTTTCTGTATGTAGATAAATTAGGAATTGTCAAAACGTAAGACATGCTAAAGATTTTTTCGATCTGCCACAAGTCAAATTTAAAAAAGAAAAAAAGAATAAAATGCTGGAACGATAACTAAAGCAATAATAATAATAATAATAATAATAATAATAATAATAAATGCTTAGTTTTTAGATAATGGAACTTTAGACACGGGGTCCATAGACATAGACACATAATTGGTGCCCATTTTTCACCGCCCCAGGGAAACGACGCTGGCAAAGAGCGCGTGCGGCCCGTGCGAGGAGGTAAGCGCGTGGTGAGCCGCGAGCGCGTGCGGCGGCGGAGGTGGCGGCGGATGAGGAGCGGGAGCGGGAACGACCGGGTGCACGGGCACGGCCGAGCTGGGCGCGTGCGACATGGCCTCGGCGAATACGAGGTCCGCGCTGGAGTAGACGCCCCTCGTGCCGGCGGTGAAGCCATTCAGGAACGGGCTCACGTGGCTCGCGCCGGCGTAGCTGAGCGCCGCCGCCGCCGTGGGTCGCGTGGGCTCCTCGGATCTGGACGCCGGTAGAATAGGAGCAGGAGGAGGATTATTATCCTTCGCTACCAAAGACTCTATAGTGAAACATCTCTTCGGTGTGGGCTGGAACATGGTGCTTAAAAACCGGAAAAAAATATTTCCGCCTCTCACAGTTAACGTGAAGTCCGTTGATCAGGAGGGAAAAATACTCCACCAAAAAGTTGAGCCAGGAATAAATAAGTTACAGAGTGTCGATTTGGGAAGCGAAAAGATTTTCAAAACTCTGTACAAAATGCACACATGGCGACGGCGGACGCGCTTTGCTTCTCCGCGCGCTCCATGGACGCACACGAACCGGTTCCTGGCCGAGTTGTGGCGGAGATTCTGTTCAGCCTAATTAGCAGCCGAGCTCCTGTAAACAGCTTCCTCTTCTCCGGAGCCGCCGTGATGGCTCGGTGATTGGTCCTCGCTGCTGTTTGCCTTAAAGGGTCCGAGGACGGAAGAAGAGTCTCTAAAGCGCGTGGATACTCTCACCGAGCGGATAACGGAGAGAGAGGCGGATTCAAGAGGAACGGAACGGATTCGCCCCCCCCTCTTCACCCCTCATGCACACCTCCACCGGAACCGGAGAGATGCCCGCGCTGATCCTGCAGAGACTCGGAGGTACCTCTGCCTTTACTTTTAATTGTCTGGCATGCCAAAGGACGTTTTTAAATATGTTTTGCGTTATAGTTTTGCTTTTGCACAACGCTGATTTGCTTTAAAAAAAAAAGTGCTGGTGAATTACAATAATCGATAAACAGCAGCACAGAGCTACAGACGGGATGGCGGTATTCCTGAATCAATCAGAGGAGCGAGTTTGTGACTCTCTGCGGCCTCTCCGGCGTTTGCCTTGCGACCCTCCGCGTTTTCATTTTTTCCGATGTGATGAGTTAAGTTTAGAGTCTCTCTCTCTCTCTCTCTCTCTCTCTCTCTCTCTCTCTCTCTCCATTGGTCAGGAGGATGGGGGATGAGGCTCATTTATTAGACACAGGCGAGATTTTCAGCTCCGTTTGTTAAGAGGCCCATTACGCTCTATAAGCGCTCAAATTGACTGGGTATTCCGACTCAGTGTAAGACTTGTAATGCTGAATAATTGAGAATGTCTTAGGCAAGTGCTGTTTAAAAGGTGCGTCTGTTATGCACAGTGGGATTATTATTATTATTATTATTATTATTATTATTATAAATGGTAGGTGTGTGATATAATCCCTGTGATGGACTGGATTTCCATCCAGGATGCAGCGCTGCTACGCGCCCAGTCTTCCCGACTCCATCCCGAGCAGAATAAAGCGCGAATGAATGAAAGAATGGATGAAGGAATGAATGAATGAATAGATGGATGAATGAATCCACTGCTGCTGTTTGTGGTGGTGGTTGTTTACACATTTATAGTTCAGACATATTCGAAACCGTTTAAGCATCTTCCATAGAAGCTGGACTATTTTCAAAGACGTTCTCGATTTGAAGATTAAAGCTGATAATTTGGAGTTATAATAAAACTCATATGTATAATACAGTACAGACTGAAGAGAATTAAGACGCGCGTGCTATTTATGAAGGAAGTAATTTCCTTTTTTTTTTTTATTTTGTCCCACCTCACGTGTATTAGCTTAATCCATGTAAAGCATGTAGATGACTGTGTATAGCATTTCACTCTGAACGCGAAGTAGAATGAAAAATCACCTCAGTTACTCTACACTTCCATGTACATGCGCGATATTATTATTATTATTATTATTATTGCTGCTGCTGCTGCGCTGTAATAAACCCTTAGTGTTAGTATTAGACATTTTGTTATTTTTTATTTCATGTTTTTGGATTATGGATGAGACAGAAATACACTTTGTTGTATTAACCAAATATCAGTTTATGGTCGATATATTCCTCATGCAAGCAGATATTTTTTTTATTCGACTCGACGTCACTCAAAAATGAAAGTCAGACAAAAAGTTCGCGTCACAAAAATACTTCGCAAAATCCTTACTTGAAGCCACTGCTGTGTTCCTGAGCTTCTGACTGTGTTTATTTACGAACATGTGACAGGACGCAGATTATAAGCCGAGAATTTGCATTTTCTTTACTGCCTATTATTATTATTATTATTATTATTATTATTATTATTTGTAGTTGCAGTAGTAGCCGTCAGTGTATTTTGTTTTTGCTATGCTATATATTTTTATATACATGCAATGCTAGGAATGTTTTTCTGTTTGTTTTTGTTTGGACTTTTCTTCGCTGTTGTTTTTCCCATTGGCTTATGACTGACGTTAAAGTGCTGAAGACGATTCAGTGGCTTGTGAGAGTTAAGGGGGATAGCAAGTATAAGGACGCCGCCTGTAGGCGTGTTTATGAATTGCATTTAAAAAAAAAAATAATAAAAAATAAATTAAAAAAACTAAGCTACAGTAGTCTCTGGTTTACGCCCAAAAACACCAACTTTATTCTTCCAAGAGGGGAAACTCATGGCCCAGCAGTTTCGGCACAGGGATGTGTCACTGCGCTTCAGTTCAGAGAAGCTCTCCGGGTAGGTGAGGGTTTTACACTGCAGCGTTTTTTCAGCTGGGTTTGGAGGTAAGGTTACTTTATTTCATATAAATGCAGAAGTTTTTTTTCACCTCATCCTTCCCGAAATCCAGTTTCCCTGACGAATGGGTAGAGTGGGGGAAAACAGCTCTGGAAGTCAGAAACGCGGCTCAGACTAATGCAGTCTTTTCGAGTGTTTTGATCAGAAGTCATATTTGTATTGCCAAGCTAGTTCTCATGCTAAGAGACACCTGTTAGCTAATGATGATGGTTTAAAAAGTAGCTCTAAAAGGATGATGGATGATGTTACTGAACCTGCACCGGATAAAATCCGGCCAAGCAAACGAGACATTTTCCACCACAGCAGGACTTCACCTTCCAACAATTTTCCAAATCCCTGAAGTGTTTCAAATATGAAAACAAGCACGAAAATGGCCAAGAAGAAAAACACCCAGATATAAAGCACAGGTTTAGACCAACGCCGAAAATTCCACTGTTTTTAAAAAAGGGGAGAACAGGATTGGTCTTCATAGCACTTATATTAATGGAGTGCTTAATCTGAAAGGGCCGTCTTCCTGCCTACTCTGATCATGATGTTATATATTTTACAGTTTTTTTAATGCATCTTGAAATCAACATGGTTGCACAAACTGGGCAAACTAGAGTCTACCATTGGATGCATCATTTGATGTAAACTAAGGAATGAAGTCGACATTTTCCGTAATCGTCGTCCAGTAATGGACTGACAGGGACTCCAACCGACAGTGGTGACCTGCACTTATATCTGATATACAGTGGGACTATTTTTAAATATTATAGTATAAAATATTAAGCTATAAGGGAAGAGGTGAAGTATCTTCTTACCTTGTCTATGATGGCAGGGGGGCTGTTTTTCATACTTTAAATTAAATTTAGAGACTATTTAAGTTTTTTAATTTAACCAAAGGAGGTGTGAATGCATCCTGAAATCAGTTTAATCACTAAAAAGTAAGTAGTGTGTCCCATAAATGTTTTATCATCCTCTTTAGCATAACTGTGCTTGTGGAGATGTGTGTATGTCCTTGTCCTTATGTCTCTCTCTGTCTCTCTCTCTCTCTCTCTCTCAGAGAGAGAGAGAGAGAGAGAGAGAGACATACATATATATATACGATGTAGAATCGTACAATTACAATCCGAATGAATTGTTTGTTAATGTTATATTAATGTTTAGTTGTACATCATTTCTTTTGCACAAACCATAAGTCAACTGCACAAATTTGTCCATCATAATTACAGTTTTTCAAGAGTTACATTATTCATGAATTTATTCTCTGTTGTAGGTAGAAAAATCATGACCACCCGTATGTAAACCCTGATATCTCACCATGCTCATTCAAATCATTTTAGACTTTTGTGCAGGTATTCTAGGCTTTACCAGTGAGTTTGGTTATTATGAGCTGTTTGATTTGAGAGATATGACCATTAGTAATCAAGTGGGACAACCAGCTCCATGTTCCCAACAGGCTTCCAGTCAGATCTGACTTTCTCACAAGCATTTCATCAGTTTTCACTTTCAGCTGTAATTAATAACCATCATTTCATCTCAAAATGTAACCGGATCTGATGTGCGTAATAGTTATTGTAAATCTCCGGACATCTAATTACTTTTCAATACTGGTTTTTATCTCTTAATCTTGAGAATAACGCGAAAGTAGTTTTGGGTAGAAAATAAATCCAACGAATTCCAGGCGCCACAACTGTGGATTAACGATTTAACGCAAATCAAACGCTAACATCCGGTAACACGATCTGACTGCTGAATATTTGATCGTTTGCTTATAGACACGCAATGTGTGTGTGTGTGTGTGAGAGAGAGAGAGAGAGAGAATGGAAAACTAGCCTAAACATTAGTTCAATACAAATTTTGCGCTACTTGATTTAACATTTGTATCTATTAATACAAAATGTTGAGTTAGTGAATTATCCAGACGGCTTTTACACACGTGACCACCTTTATATACAACTCATATGTTTATAGCCTACTGTATGAAATATATGATGTAATTCAAGCATTATTTCGTTTGTAATTTTCGGATTATTATTATTATTAATTGGTTTTGTTGTTGTGTTTAGTTAGTTATTTGTGTGCTTGCTTGCTGCTTTTGCACGTGGCTCCGGTAGGTGAAATATTAAACCAAACGTGAGCCTTCAAGAAATTATTTTCAGAAAATGTCTTAGAATTTATTCTAATATAAGAATGTATTATTGCCACTGAAATGCACTTAGCTCAGAAAACGTGTGTGTGTGTGTTTCTGTGTTGCTTTTGTTATTTTCGAAGCTCTAGTTTAACTTTCTTAATAAATTGTTAATCCTGATAATCCAGCCCAGTGACTGGACCGCACCGCTGGCACGCAGTAATGCTGTTAATCTTAAAGGGTTTAAGTGCTTTATTTAACAGCTTCTTTAAGGAGCCTAATGTCGATTATGTTGCGTTTAAACTTTGACAAGTGGCTATGCGTTAAAACATGAACAGTGTCGGGTCTTGGGGTTTTGCCTAACAAGTTCATTATTATTATTATTATTATTATTATTATTATTCATTTGTAAGCTATTATAGCTATTATGGTGTTTCCTTATACTGCTAATAAACTGATATTAAGCACGTGCGACAGTGTCTTTAAAGCGGAAGAGCGGAAAGTGGAGAGTAATGCTGCTTACTGCTTTCATGGCGGATTTAAACAGCGCTAGGTCTCAGGGTGTGAATGTCTCAGGGTATGAATGTAGTGGCCACTCGCATCCAGTGTCCCTTCGAACACGTGACTCTAAGTACTACGTCGTAGTCGCCGTCATTTTTCCCCAGACTCGTTTGTCGGCTTTAATCCCGTTTGCGAAGTTCATCAGCTCTGCCGTGGGAATCCAGGCCTTCAGCTGGCACCAGCTAGAGCTTGAAACGAGGCGAACAGAAAAGCCACGTCACGATCTAAGCGCCTACATGTTTCATTTTGGATGTTTGGTTTGTTTGGCTGATTTGAAAAGGAGGATTAAAGTGGTTGGTGGTCCTACAGCACCCTCGCACACGGACACGGTCTGTCCCGCTGTAGGGGTGATCCTTCCCCGACCGGGTGCCATGCGTGTCCCACTGATGCTACAGTTATAATCACGTTTATAAAGGAAAGGTAAAAGACCTTTTAAACACAGGTCCTTCACGGCAGCTTATTTGCATGTTTCAGATAAATAATTAATTTAAAGCATTAATAAAACAAAATCTACAGTGCTGTCCCAGTCCCATATAACCATTATATAATCATTAAAATAGTTCAATAGTTATTATTATTTTTTTGCTTGTTTTTATTTTTTATTGTGACAATCCAATTAACATCTCATGCCTTTTTTCAGGAGTCAGTTTCAGGTTATGAAAAATGTACATTTCTCTCAATCCGTGCACAATTTCACATTCACCCCTGTGATGTATTTGGAATAGTCCACAAGTCACATGTTCAACAGCAAGTTGCATTATCCCAGTTTCCTGAAGATCATGGGAAGAAGAAAAGTAAGTATTCCCATTCTTTTTTAGTTCTTCACTGGTATTGAAGAAATAGCACCTGGAATCACCTTCTCGGCGAGGCATGAGGTCCCTCTCCAGAACCTTTAAACTGTCCCTCAGCGGTGGCATGAACTTCCAACTTCCAACCTCAGCCATGAACACTTAACTAACACCTAACTTGTCTCCTTCAAAAAAAAAAAGAAAAGAAAGAAAGAAAAGAAAAATCTGCACTCACACCTGCTGTTACACCTCTACTCTGTGCACTTTGCTCCTCTAGCACTCAGTGAATAATCTGGCATGGCAGCACTACTTGTACTGATGTACCGCTTTGCTTGTCTGTCGACTAAAAAAAAGCATCTGCTAAGTGAATTCATGTAAATATAATGTATCGACTAATGAGGTCACTGTGAAACTTACCCAAATTATAGATTGAAAGTTAATCATTAGGATGTCATTCATGTCCTTATGCCATTCGCATGGAGGCTAGTTATTTTGTTTTTGTTTGTTCTATGAATAAAAAAAATCAACCCTGTTACTTGTTTAAAGTAAAATACAGCCATTTTCAGCCTGAGATGCCTTAACACACTTCTTAAATGATTAAAGAATCAAGGATTCATTTCTGAGAGTTACAAGGGTTAAATAGCACCACGAAGTACCTCAGTGGGTTTCGGATTGGTCTTCTTACACTACATAATTTTTCTTTCTTCGACTATCCTACTGACTAAGTTGTTTATTTAAGCCACAAGAAAGCACATAATGTTTTTCCAAGTTTTTCCTGTGTTGAAAACAAGGTTTCAGCGACTGAACTTCCTGGCCACCCACCCGGCCACTCCACCGACTGCGGCTCCTGCAGACGCCACGGCAGCTGTGGCGGCTTTAGTAAGGCCGGCCGCACCTGAACATCATCATCATCATCATCATCATCATCATGCTCAATACTGAGAGAACTGCAATAAATCCATTAAGTGCATTTTTAAGTTTGTCTGTGATTACCACAAGACTGCAAGATGGCGACGAGACTTCCCGATGCCACACCGCCTCCGTTAGCGACGGCTGCTGATGACATCATTGAGGATGCAACGGTAGGGCGTCGCTACGGTGACCTCCACTTTGGTCGTCGGCTTTAGTGTTTACCTCGGTTGTCGTGCCTCGTCTGAATTAACAGACACAGGGGAGGAGTCAGTGGTTGTCACATTTCAGACCAAAACTCAGAATCAGATCAGTGCATCACTAGAAGTCTGTGTAGAATTATAGTTAAAACAGGCTTTTAACTTTTAAGAACCTGCTACAGTGTGCATTTACTAACCAATGAGAGATACTAGTAACGCGGAACAGCCTTAACATGTGTTTATTTTTACATACGGTCAGGTGGTTTTTATAAACCTGTAACGGTCACAACATTCACATATCGTGAATGTCGTGAACATTACGTACCAGTGGGGGGAAATTTTAAGGGACCAAAAGTAATTGGACAGATATAAGCGTAAATTAAATTGTTATGTTTAACACTTGGTAGTAAATCCACAGGTCTTTTCATCATTGTAGATTTTGACACAGATATGTCTACCTCCTGCAGGATGTCCTTGATCTGTTCAACTGTTTTACAGGGGTTTTATCAGGGAAAGAACTCCTCTGTCCTCCACCACAGTTGTCGTGTATGGTCTTTTGAGCCTGTTGATGTTCCTGAGCTCACCCGTGCATTATTTCTTTTTAAGAATGTACCAAATAGTTGGTTGTAAATCCTCCCTGCTGGAAAACCAGCTCAGTCTGACCAGTCGAAACACACTTGGACCTGTCAGTTTGAAAGTTGTTCTAGCTTCCTGATTATGTGGCCAAGGTTGCTCTAATTGTCTTGCTGCTTTTCTTAGCAAGTGTGTGTCATGTTGCAGCAGCAATTCAGAAACTTACCAGCATATAAAGATGTAAAAATTAAGCATATTACACAAAGGTGCCAGAGAAATAGGATGTTTCAGACAGAAGTCTTTTATCAGCTGTGCAGGGTATTCAGAGGCTGTAGGTTATGAACACATCTGAAATGGTTCACCTTCTATAGCTTCAGAGCCACTTCACCTAAACTCTTGCTACATTTACAGTAAATACCCACGTACACTGTGCATTTTTTCAATGGCCAAATATTTTTAAAGCAAGTTTAGGTTCTAATTTCTAAAAGTTTTGACCCTGTGGTAACTCGTACCCTTCTAATCTGTGTTTGAGAGATCAGATACACGAGGGATTAGCTAGCTACCTTTACACGTAAAATATGACTTGAGGTCATTTTGTATTACATTTCTGCTGTCACCTGAGTGGTTCTGTAAGTTACAGCTATTCTCTTTAAAATCAGCTTCTCTATCTGCACTTGCATTGCCTTCTCAGCTGACTTTGCCCTCTTAATATGGCGGCGGTGCTGACGGAAGGGAATTAGCCTAATATTTGTGATCTGGGAATTTTGCCAACAGCACAGAGTAATTCAGCAGTGACCTGTCATCCAATTCAGTTCAACATTTGTTTAAAAATTAGAGACTCAATGATAAACACTGATAAAGTGTATAGACAGTTAGCATGGACGTACATTTCATTCGTAGCTTGTCAATATGCTTACTCGGATGTCAATTTATCTCCGAATCTATTGTGGTCTTTGTAGTCTTTCGAAGACGATGTGATGCTACGTCGATAAACCGTGGTTGGTGTTTCGAAAGTTAGTACTCTTAGTTGAGCAGATATCCTACAGGCCCCTGGCTTACCTGCTCCAGCTGCAGCCGTTATCACTGTTGCTGTGTCAAAGACAGACATCAGAAAGGCATCAATGCCATGTGAGAAAATATGGCAGGTTAGAAATGAATAAATAAATAAAATAACACATCCTTATCAACCTGATGTGGAGAATGTGAGCATACTTACGAGAGACCATGATGTCCACACTGCAGTCAGGCACTGGTGAGGCTGATAACAGGACAAGCGGAGAGGTGGAGCAGTTACACAGAAACGAAACTTACACTGAGGACTATAAACTGTGATGTTCCCATGCAGGAACTAGTCAAACGCACAACATGGTACATTTTGGGTATGTAGTCCTTTGACAAATTGCTTGTTTGTTAACAAAATAAAAATACGCCCAGACACCTAAGCAACTCTCAATCTTCTAGACTTATTTGTTTGTAAATGGCAAAATATTTTTTCCATGCTCTTATTTACTCACATGCTCTATTTCATATGTACAGTATTACATTTAGAGCATTTGATGGATGCTCTTGTCCAGAGCGACTTACAACTGAGGGTTAAGGGTTTTGCTCAAGGGCCCAGCAGTGGCGTTGCTGGGGATCGAACTCATGACCTACCTATCAGTAGCCTAACGTCCTAACCACTACCCTAACTGAACACGGTGGAGAGCAGCACTACACAGAACTTTATCAGATAGTCTGCACCTACACGTGTTTTTGGGAGATGAGAGGAAGGTAATGAACAAAGTATATATAAATATATATGAGTTACCCCCACACTACCACTGTGCCACCATGTAGCTGTAGCTGTAGCAGTTGGTTATATTTGATTATATTTTCTTTAGGAGCTCTCATTGTAGGCTAGGAATGGAAATTAAAAGATAATTTCCCTAAAAAAGGAGTTGTGCTCAAAAACAGTTAGCTCAATGGATAAGTGTTTATATAAGCATGTCTTTAATCCTGAAAAGCCAGGATCAAAGCCTGACAAACTACTTCTCTTTTTGTTTAATTTATTATAAACAACATGGATGATGTAAAATAAAAGATAAACCCTGAAAGAAAAAGAAAAAGAAAAACAGAGAAATGTTGCTTGAAGGCACGGGTGGCTCAGTGGGTAAGTGTACTGCTAAGCCTGTTTCAGGTAGTGAACTGGTGGTTCAGTGTGACAGCTGTGGTTTGAGGCCCTTCTTAAGTGCTTCTTTATAAACACCTGTTTGTGTAGGTAGGTGATATAAAGTAAAAGATAAACCCCCTAAAAAAAGGGTGTTTTCTGTAGGTACTAATGGCGCAGTGGGTAGGTGAGCTGGTTGCTTACGCTGCCAGTCATGGTTCAAAGCTCAGGCTTTTCTTTATAAACACTCATCTGTGTGTGTGTAGGTGATGTAAAGTAAAAGATAAGCCCCCTAAAAAAAAGGGTGGTTTCTGTAGGTGCTAGTGGCGCAGTGGGTAGGTGAGCTGGTTGCTCACGCTGACAGTCACGGTTCAAAGCTCAGGCTTTTCTTTATAAACACTCATCTGAGTACGTAGGTGATGTAAAGTAAAAGATAAACCCCCTAAAAAAAGGGTGGTTTCTGTAGGTACTAGTGGCGCAGCGGGTAGGTGCACTGGTTGCTCACGCTGACAGTCACGGTTCAAAGCTCATGCTTTTCTTTATAAACACTCATCTGTGTACGTAGGTGACGTAAAGTAAAAGATAAGCCCCCAAAAAAAAGAAAGTATTTCCGAAGGCACTGGTGGCTCAATGGTCTGAGGGTGAGGTCTGTCCTGTCACTGCGAGGACACACAGGTTCGAGACCGCCTGAGGGTGAGCTGAAGGTGCTGGAACCAGGTGGGGCACTAAATCCAGCAAAGAGAGAAAGAAAGAGAAAAGCTGGTCTGTCCCACCTGGGGCTCCGGCAGAGGTGAACGGAGGGGTTATGCTGCTCTGCCCTATATATATATATATTATATTACATTATATATTATACTATATTACTATATTATATTACATTATATTACTATTTACTATATTACATTATTATATTACTATATATTATACTATATTACATTATATTACTATATTACATTATTATATTATATTACATTATATTACTATATTACATTATTATATTACTATATTACATTACTATATTACATTATATTATATTACTACATTATATTATATTACTATATTACATTATTATATTACTATATTACATTATATTATATTACTACATTATATTATATTACTATATTACATTATTATATTATATTACATTACATTATATTATATTACTATTTACTATATTACATTATTATATTACTATATATTATACTATACTACATTATATTGTACTATACTGTTATGTTACACTATATGTGTGTGTGTACATACTACATTTTCTAAACTTTCCAATAAAAGTTTAGTTCTCATTTACCATAAGCCCAACATTTCCTGATGCAAGCTCAAGTGGGAATCAAACCCCTACACTTCCACACCACAAACACTCTCACACTCACCCCGACAAACCAACCACGCCACTGAGGCTCACAGAAACAAGCTTTTCACTCAGTGTCTTTATCCTTTTTTTTTTTAAATCAATCATCACTTAAAATGTCACAACACCAGCTCTGAACCACCAACTTCAGCAACAGAAGACAAGAGCATTAACACACAGAGCCACGATGCCTCAGCTGCATAGGTGTTTAACCTGAACAGCATTGTCCCATAACCTGCATTCAGCTGATGCTTGTTAACTGCATGACTCAGCGCAGCAGTGTTACAACCTTACTGGCGGCTCAGTGAGTGAACAAGCCTCTTGCTGTGATGATTATGGTTCAAGGCTGGGTGCCTTCCACAACTTACAGACAACAGCTTTCTTTATAAACATCTGTGTGTGTAGGTATAGGTAATAAATGTTCTAAATGATCATCTTAAATGTAACATCCAGGTTTATACATATTTCATGAATAATCATATGAGCTATTCTTAATCCTACTCTTATTGCTCTGATGCTGCTTTCATAATCCTAGCAGGCACAAACTCCTGTTATAAGTGTACAGCATTTCTCTCATGCTGTTAAAGACCCATGAAGACCCTGCTTTAACGATGAAAAAGGATCCCATCTTCAGGAGCTCTGCATCAGCATAATGTTGTGTAATGTTTCCATTGTGAGTATATACTAATGCACAATTTACAGCATGTTCTGTGTTTACAGCATACAATACAAAGTGCTACAGCAATAAACAACAAATATTTCCTCTTGTTGCGTCTTTTTTGTAAGAACAATGTCAGGTTAGCATTTCAATTCATGATGAGTCCCAGCCTAAGAAGATTTATAGCTCCTTTCTTAGAGGTTTTATCAGGTCGATCTTGTCTCTGGGAGTGTCACACACTTTACAGAGGGCGTGTAGAATCTCCCCTCCAGGCCGCCATCACCTGTAAACACACCTCTACACACTCTCTATTGTCCATATACAATGACACAATCCTAGTAGAAAGCATACGGTCTATTTCTTTGTTTAACAATGCATCAATATCATTTTATCAGTCCAAGTACGAGTATGTTTTTTGGTATTCACCAATACTGATACAGAAATCTGCTCCTGATGGCTTAATACCAAGTTTATCTACTTGGTATTAAGCCATCAGGGGCATCATGGAACATTTGATTTAGCTCTTTCTATGTTGGTTGCTTCCCTGTGCTGCTAGCAATGAACCCATGCTGAGTCTCATGTTTAAGATGTTATGGTGTTGAGCAGTATCTTCCACAAAGCGTGCCAGAGCAGTATCAGTGAGCATGGTCATTCAAAATGAGTACAACTTGCCATAAAATGGATAAAGTGTAAAGGAAGTATGCATGTCTGAGTGCTCTCTCACACACACACACACACACACACACACACACACACACGGGTTCTTCACTGCTCCACATTCCTGAATGCCTTCGTGTGTACTCAATTCCCTGCATACTGTGCTCATTTTGAATAACCACATCCTCTGCAGGCTCAGGTGGGATGCCATCGCAGTCTCTTCAAATACTTTTAAAAAGTCCTAGGGCGTTTTATGGATACTTATTATAATATGACATTCATATTTATGATGATAAGATACTGAAGTTCCTTCTCTTGATATTTTCAGAGTAGTCGACTGATACCTAATACCAGTAAGCATGTATCCCTAACCTCAGTGTTCTCAAAATGCACCTAAAACTGGTTTTACACCTTTTAATTTCAGCAGGCTGTTAAAATTATTAATCCTGATCCCAATAAAATCTTTAGCCGAGTTCTGTTACAGACTGTGTGGAAAAAAAAAAAATAACTGCTAACTGGTCTTGTGGACACAACATTCAATGCAACTACAAACAGATCAAATATGATGTGGTGTTCATTAATAAATTAAAACTGTTGCAGTAGAAGAGGAATAACAAACACTTCAGAATGTGCTGTTAGAGGAAAATACTCAAAATACTCAGCTAACAGCACATCCCCAAGCATTTTCTATTGACTTGCAGCGACTCTGCGCATGCGTTAGCTACTGGCACCGCTGCTGGAATATATTATTGCTCGATAATGCTTACCGAGATAACGGAACAGGTTCGTGTTCTCTCTCTCTCTCTCTCTCTCTCTCTCTCTCTGTCTGTGTGTGTGTGTGTGTGTGTGTGTGTGTGTGTGTGTGTGTGTGTGTGTGTGTGTGTGTGTGTGTCCACCAGGGTGAAATCCAGCTTCCCCAGCAAACACAATGCCGGAAACACGATATTAAACTGCGAACCTCCAGCTGAACGAGTGCGTCGATTGCAACGTTCCGTGCTGGAACAGCAAACACGTACAGCAACATTCCTCTTGTAACACGGGAATGCGTTTGATTTCAGTGGGCATTAATAGGTAAACTTGCACTTGATTTATATAAAAATAAATAAAAACATGTTATATATCCATCTAGATCTATCTATCTATAAATAAATAAGTGTGAGTGTGTGTGTGTGTTCAGGCTCTCCCCTTACTTTTCCCATTTTCGTGGGTCTGAGCATCAGTTAACAGACCTGCCAACCTTAAATGATTTTTATGCGTACAACCAATTAAGCGCACTGATTGGTCAAAAGCGCTGAGCTTACTCGCAGATCTCTGTTGCTCAGTGTTGGTGGAATCAACTGCAGTGATAACTTGACTGAAACTGGCGAAATGCTAGATCAAACTAGTGATCAAACGAAATGCTAGATCGTACTTTAGAGCATGAAATCGTACAAGAGTACAAGGAAGTCAGAATGCGTATCCGCTACGCAGAATCCGTACATGTTGGCAGGTCTGAGTTCATAATCACTTTGATGATTAACTTGGAGAAAGAGAAAAGAAGAAAGGCTGGAGAGAGGAGGTTAACTGTTTATAGCAGCTATAAGGCAACTAACTTGTTTTGCATTTGTTCCACAACATTAAATGGATAAAAAAAAGAAGGCAGGCAGTTAAAAAAATAAAATAAACAAACTGTTTACAGGGTAGCACGGAGGAGTGTGGTTGTGTTGGTTCACAGAGTAAGGAATGTATCACAATATTGGGGAGTGGAATGAGTGCGATACATTCTCTAGTAATAATACATTTTAACTCACCACCTTTTGACTTTATACTCACCTCCAGATGCTTTCCTATCTTCTGAACAGCTCTTAGACCTTCTCAGTTGCAATGTTCTTCCTGTCATCCATCTCTGTAACACTAAGTTTTCATACACTTACGCCAAATCACCTCTGGACTCGGAGGATGTCAGGGCAAAATATCCTACTTCTGGTTTTCAGACTGCTTATCTTGATTTTGCCTTGTAGTCTTATCGCAGGAGACCACCACGCACGCACTCTGCACTCTACTCAATACACCGTAAAAAGAAGTTCAGTTCCCTTTTCTCCATCCAGGAACCCTGGGGGATGCAAACTTCTACATTAGATATTCAGGTATTCTTTAAAGCACCTTCCATATCATTATAATCAAACTCTCGGTATTTGAGTAACAACTAAGAGACTATTTGCTGAGCAAATGACTTTATTAATAAAGTTTTCATATTTCTAAAAAGCACACAACCCACGAGAGGAGCAGCAACCAGAGTGAGGAATCAACTGAGATAAAGGATCCTGCCAACTTCCATGCCAGATGTTTTCACAACATATGTCAGATTATTTACTTATTTATTTATTTATTTATTTTCACCTTGCATCTGTTCACCCTCTCTGTTCCGAGGAAACACAATGATTTTAAATGAGATCGAGTGAATTCTCTAAGCATGCATAAAAGTAGAATGATGTACTTCCAGTTAGAAGTGGTCAAAGTGATTTTGAAAAAGAATGAATGGCTCTCATCGGGTTTGGCATGACAAGTCAAACTTTGTGTAACTATATGATAATCTGATTATTGATTATTACCGGCTGTTTTTTTCACAATACCAACTTGATTAATGAACAGATCAAGGCTGTGGAGGCTATCAGGAGACAGTTGGAGCATTTAGCGGCGCACTGTGGTCCAGCCGTCATCGTCCGTCTCGTTCTTGGTGCGGCGAGGGTTGTCCTTTTCTTTCTCAGAGCGCCAAGAGCTTCTTTCCACGTCACGCTCACGCAGTTTTGGAGGAGCGTCACGGTCATCCTTACGATCATCTCGACGGTCTTCTCCTCCACGGCGCCAGGATCCGCCTGAATCACAGTGCAGAAAGTATGCCATTACAAACACAAGGGCACGGAAGATACAAAAAGTTGTAGGTTACCAAATGATAGAGAATATAAACAAGGGCCTCACCATCATCATGGTCTCGGTGTGAGGGCCTGGGATCACGCTCACGTTCACGATCACGGTCGCGGTCATCTCGACGCTCTCTGATGTCACGACGTTCACGCCGATCATCGCGATCAAAATCGTCACGTCGACTGTCACGCCAACTGCTGGGTTCGTCAACTCCGCCTCTCCTCCATCCTCCATCCTCCCTACACACACACACACACACACAGTGTTTTATTTTCAGATTCAATCCGATACATGCACACACTATTTAAACGAAATACCACATGTCCCTGCATATTTGCCACAAAAGCAGTATTTCTGAAACAAGACTCCAAACTCCGGCCGATCACACAAGGCCAAGCATGAGCACCTGGGCGGACGACGCTCTCTGAAACGTTCTCCATCGTGACGCTCATCTCCATCGCGTTCGCCCTCATCATCATGAGCACCAGAGTCACGGGGAGGACCCCAGCTCTCCTCACGGGCCTTCTCCCTCTCTCTCCAACCACCTGCACAAACAAACACAAATAAAATGATTAATTTAAAATAAGGGCAGAGAGAGGAGAGACATTTGTAATCTTTCAGAAACAATGACCACATGGGCCAAATACTTAAGCGATACAACACCTTCCATACCTGGTCGGCCCAAAGGTTTCCAAGGCCTGGAGTCATCACCGCCCCTCCTGCCTCCTCTCTCGTCGTCACCGCCACCACCCCTCCTAGGACCCCAGTCATCATCAGCACCACGCCTGGAGCCTCTGGGCTCGTCCAAGCCACGCCGAGGACCACGATCGTCATCAAATCCCCTTCTAGGTCCACGATTGTCGTCCGTGCCACGTCTGGAGCCGCGCTCGTCGTCTCTCCTGGGGCCGCGCTCGTCGTCATAGCCACGCCTGGGAGCGCGATCCTCATCAAAACCTCTTCTGGGTCCAAAGTCATCGTCAAAGTCCCTACGTAGACCTCGGTCATCTGAAGGTCCACGGCGCGAACCCTCTCCGCTTCTTCTGAAGGGTGGCTCACGCTCCTCACGCTCGTTTTCTTCACGCCCTTCCTGACGCCAGTCCCTGTTTCAAAAGGTAATCAGGGGATTAAGTCGGAATCTACTTAAACCACAAAAAGATCAAACTTAATTCTCCAAGATATCTCAAAGTAGACATATTGTTATTCATGGCTTGGCTGCAGTGTGTTCTTGCCGATAGCCCGTGTCTGACTTCCCAAAAGAATCCCGATATAAATGGTATCCACTCACTTGTCAGGAACGGGGCGTCTCCACTCCGAGTCGCTGGTCTCTGTACGCCTCCTCCAGCCGCCCTCTTCCTTTTCACCCCAGTCCTGCAATAACAGGCAGACTTTTAGTCCCACTCAGCCTGGGACCTGCTCCAACATCCCTGCTATCAGTTCATACTACCAATGTTATTTTTCCACTCAGATCCAATCTTTGTCACGTTTTTTTCTTGTAAGTGACATGTAGCTGCCATTAGTGCAAATTAAGCTCTGACCTCATCATCATATTTATGATCCACATGCACCAATTAGCGGCAAAGAAAAATGTACTATTTTGCAAGACATCATTGCGATTGTGATTAAAAATGAACAGCCAGATCTCATGACATCACAAAGATTATTTACTCTGGAGGTTATCAGACTGTCGGCTGTTACTCGGCTAAAGAAAGAGAACATAGGTCAGAGGCTTTTTTTTGAAGAAGAAGAAGAAGAAACGATAATGATAACATGCGTGAGGATGTCAGATATATTTTGTCGGATGTCAACGTCGCTCAATTTTAAAACCAAAAAAAAGAGAAAAATCTGCTTTTGATCAAACTTGGGTTCTTCTGTTTAACCTTTATTTTAACAAAGTAAATACACAAGGTGTCCAGGTACAGTATCATTTACTTTACTGAGGCATGTAACACGATTTATTTTTAACGTTTTCTTATTTACGTTCTAAGCTTTCTACGTTTCCAGTGATCAGTCAATTAGGAGCCATTTTAGCAAAGAAGGTTGTAAAAACGTGTGACGGAATGAGCATGTGAGTGAATTACAAGCCAAGTCCACATGGTGCTAAAAATCTAAATACACACACTCCTCTAAACATCAGTAAACATTTTTTCACAGTGTGGCAGATCGGCATGCCTGTGGGGAAAAACCTGAAGGGGAACATGCCAGAAGAAGCACCAGAGAGAGAGAGACAGACAGGGAGCAAAGTGTGTGTGTTTACTTTGGTGGACTTGTCCTCCTGGGGCCTTCTCATCTCCTCCTCCTTGCGCCGTTCGCGCTCCTCGATTTCCTGCTGCCTGGCTCTCTGTTTCTTCTCCTGCTCCTCTAGCTTGCGCAGGCGCTCCTGGTACTCGCGCTCCTCCTCCTCCCTCTGCTCCTGCTCCTGACGCTCGCGCTCCTCACGCTCTGAAACACACCAGCCAGTAACATCATGATGGCTGATAGAATAACATACTTCCAAACTACAAATCTCAAAGCGCAGTGTATATCAGGTAAGCACACAAACTGTACTCAACTCCAACTACCACATCACAGAGTATGCAACATTACTACATAGACATGTTTTCCTGTACAGAGAGGTACTGATACTCGCTCATCATGGAAGTCTAAGGCAGTGAGCCTACCACTATCAAAGCTTATCTATCCGTCTACCTTAATAACTGGTGAGATTATGTTAATTTTAAAAATCTGTGCTGAAATTGTAAAGGAAATTTAATTTAAAGGGTCCCAGACTGCAAAGCTGGACATCCTCCCGAGTTCATGGCACGTCAAATACATCTGTAAACTAAACTCTAAATGTAGAATTTGTCCTTTCTAGTGCTTTGTTTTCTAGCAGTAATAGGAACCTGCTGACAGTGTTATCTGCACGCTACAGATGTGTTGGATATGGAGTCTGTTATGAGCACTGAAGCACTCTTAATGAGGAGCAGTACCCTTTTTCAGCTGTTCCTCCCGGATCCTCTGGGCCTCCTCCTCTTTCTGGCGATAGTAGGCGTTTCGCCGCTCCTCCTTGCGCTGTTTCTTGCGCTCTTCCAGACGTTTCTTCCTCTCCTCAACCAAGCGCTCCTGGAACTGCTTCAGTTTTTCCTTAGAGATATTAAAGAAAGTACATGTCATTTACACGCAGCTCTGCGTTGTTCATTAAACACATATTACAGAACATCTTTGCCACTGCTGTAGTGTTCACAGCCAACAAAACGCTTAAAAACGTAACCGTCTTCTCCTTTCTTACCTCGTAGATGAAGCTGCGGGCAGCTGTTATTTTAGATACAAAGTTCTCCTTATCCTCCATCATCCTGGACATCCTCTTCTTGTGCTCAAGAGCCTTCTCACGCTCCACTTTCATGTTGCTGATCTAATACAGATGTGCACAATTACACATTGTGAAATAACGTCATAAACAGCGTCCAGATTTCCCCTATAATCACTACAGATCACACGCACGTTCACAGTCACCTCTCGACGTTCCAGCTGAAAATAACTGGAGTAACAATATATGTTCTTAGAAGAGCAAGCATTAGGATGATGTAGAACATTTCTGACAACACGCACTCAAAATTTGAGTACACTGAAAGATGGACTTAGAGTCAGCTTTAGCTCTCTCTAGGCAGTTATATTTTTTTCCCCTATTGTTTCAAGTATGCATAAATTTGTCAGAACTTCTATAACACTTCTAAAAGAAAGCAGAAGAGTATCTGGTCATCTGTGCAGACTGTCGAGATGGACTGTTAGGCGTTACCCTCTCCTCCTCCTGCAGCTCCCACAGCTCCATATCTTTGATGCGCTGCTCCTCGTAGGCTTTTTTAATCATGGGGATTTCCTCCAAACGCTTCGCCCTTTCAAAGTAGTCGATCTGAAACACATTAACATACAAAACCCTCATGTATTTAATGCATTATGACCAGGAATAATGTGCTGGTCATACAATTTCACATTAAGACATTAAGATTTGGAAAATGGAGTCCAGGTTTAGGATCTGAGTAAGATGAAAATGTGAACGCTGTAAAAACTGCTTAGGATGGAATGCAAGATCAAATATTAAAATGTGTGAACTAAATGAGGTTATTTGTCTTTATGAAACCTACAACCGTACCTTCTTTTCCTGATTCTTTAAGCGCTCCTGCAGCTCTTTCTTCTCTTTCTCGAGCTGCTCCACCTGTTTGGCCATGATGAAGTCAGGGTCCAACTCCTCCAGATCCTGCAAAGGTAAACAGAGATGTAGGTCAACACACACACACACACACACACACACAAAAGTAATAAAGTTTACAGCTAACTAACTTCTAAATTGCACTTCTCTGCTGAAGACAATAACTTTGCTGAACTAACAGAAAATCTAAAACCAGACTACAGCAACAAATTCTAAGAGTTCCCAGAGTGTAATACCCCTGAATATACCATTGAAAATGTTGCTGTTGTTCTTTTGGCTGCTCGCGTTAGCGGTCGCCACAGCGGATCACTGGTCGACATGCTTGATTTGGCGCAGGTTTTACGCTGGATGCCCTTCCTGACACAACCCTCCCACTTATCTGGGCTTGGGACGAGCACTGAGAGTACACTCCCTGCCCAGGAATCGAACCCGGGCCGCGGCAGTGAGAGCGCGGGATCCTTTATAAATTGTCTATGTTAATCCTAATAAACTACTCGGTCTAAGATGTGACCTAAAATCTTTTCACCTTTACTATCATACAATCAAATGATCAATAAATACGAATACGCATGGTTATATAAACCGGAAATGCTGACTAACCTGTTTACGTTCCACTTTAACTATTGCGACTGTTAATGTGCTGCAGAGATTACTGCTCAGTCATTTATTCCTCACTTATAATGCAGGTAATGTTACATAGCTACCTGTCTGGCTAATTAAAACCTAAACCAGCTCACACTTGTCACACAACACAAAGGGGGATTGCATTATCTGGGTCTCAGTTTGATTCGGTACATGATCTGCATAACTATAACAAGGCATCCAATAGGCTCCATCAGCAAAGCCATGAGGAGGTTACATTTCCTTTTCCCAAGAAATAAAGGTGGGAAGCTGTGTATGATTTTTTCCACGTGCCTCTAAACGTTACCAAAAGCAATCAGCACAATTTAAACACTACATAAACCTAATCTGTTTCTGCAACAGTAATCATCTTGGACTCCGCCCTTCATACCTCAATGTCAATGTCTTTAAATGCTTTGGCTCCCAGCTCAGTCTTCTTGATCTGCTCGAGGCGCTCGCGCACAGTCTTCTTCTTGATCTGCTCGTGCTCCTGCATGATGCGCTCCTTCTCCCTCTCCTTGGCCTCTTGGCGCAGGCGCTCCTCCTCAGCCTTGCGCACCTTCTGGAGCTCGGCCTCGCGCTGCTCCAGCTCCTCCTTCTCGCGCTGAATGTTCAGGCTCTCCAGACGCTCCTTGCGCTCCTCGATGGTCTGGCGACGAGCCAGGATGCGCTGGTGCTCCTTACGAGCATTTTTAACATAGGCAGTAGTGGCCTGCTGTCTCTGCTCCTCCCGTTCTTGCTACAGGAAAAAGATTTAATGCTTAGAGCGGTGCAATAGAGCATGTAAGAATTAACCTAGAGATACGCAGCAAGTTAGGTAGAACCAAAGAGGAAAATAAAAGGGCTGAAATATATTAACACTTCTTACCTGAACGTTAAAAAGAAGGAGTTGAAAGACAAGTAATTGCAAAGTACATACTGTGTCTCATTAACTGAACACTTCATCTACCAGAATGACTGAAAGAGCAACTGAGAAAATGAAAAGACAGACAAAGGGGCAAGAACCTACACGAGTTCACTTTCTTACCAGAATGGAGGCCGGTTTGATGATCTGAATGGCCTTGGCCAGAGCGGAGGACATGGCCGTGAGCTGGTTACGGATCTGTTCAGAAGGCATGTTCTGCAGGAACGGTCCCACAGGGGCGTCCTCTTTAGTCGAGTAATTCAGATCCGAGCCAAAGCTTAGGGTTCGGGACGTATGGTCAATACGCACCTGAAAAACACAAAGGAACGTGCGATAGCACTAAAGCTGTAGGACATTTGTTCAACAAGCTTTAATACAAAGCACTCAATCGCGTTTTTTTAGAAAAGGAAACAAACAATAACTAGAAGTAATTTACCTGCAGGTCACAGTGACGTGCAGCGTCAACGATGGAGCGCTCCAGCTGGAAGGCATCCACAAACGGCACGAGAGACGCCAGCCTGCTGAACTCGATGCTCTGATAGATCTGAGCCACCTGAAGCCAGTACACCAGAGGATTTGCACACATTAGGTCTCACTCAAAGACAAAAAAATCCACAGCTGAACCATTTAAGAGACAACGATTTACAACAGGCACTTATTGGTGTAAATGTTTTTACAGCTGATTGTCAGACCCTGTTATGTGTGTGTGCATGTATGAGAGATGAAGTCAGCACACCAACCTGCTGCAGAAGTCTGAGAATGGTGTTGTTCTGTAAGTGAGGAACGTACTGCTGTAGATCAGGCTCCTTCTCTGCCTGATCCCTCACCCAGTTCAGAACCTGGAGAACCACAGACACAATCAGACAAGGACTTACAATGACAACAACTCCAATGCTGATTAATTCAGTTATTCTACAAATTTCAAGGCTGTACCTTGGTGACTCGTCCACATAGTTTGAGGGGATGGAAGTCCACCTCCAACCAGCTGTACAGATCCTTGACTTCAGAAACGATGTACTGGAGAAGATTGAACCTCACCTACAAGGAGATAAGTGACTTGTTGAATGTGGTGCTGCATAATCAACATGTAATATGCAAAATTTCCCTGATTTCATTACCCAATACACAGAAAAAAAGTCTAAAGGATATGGATAGTTTCAGCTAACTTTCAGTTTGATTGAATTTAAACAGATTACCATATCATTGATGAGGCTCTGGCGGGTGGGTGGCGACTGCAGGCCAAGCAAAGTGGCCAGTCTGCGGTGCTTCTCCACAATAATCCCATCCATATCCAACAGGCGAGCGATATCGGTACGCTCTGGGGTTATGGGGATCGACAGAGTGGCCAAAAGCACACGAGTCGACATCCTGTGGAAAATGTTTAAAAGGTTACGCTCAACTTCTCATTTCAGAACTTTCCATTTTCCTTTGTTGGACAAAACAAGACACTAACCTCTGCATCTCCTCCTGAGTGAGGTTCTTCCTCATTTCTCTGGAGAGATGGTAGAGGCGGTGCAGCGTGCAGGCGTGGAACAGAGCATTACCCGACTTCCAGAACACCGTGGACACCTTGTTATAGTAGTTGGCCATCAGCTGGGGCTTGGGGGGCTTCTTGGAGAGGGCAAACAGTCCATGGATATCCTCGACTGCCTTGAAAGCTTCCTGAAATGCGATTGGTTATGCGTTAGTAGGTGCTGTAGGGTTTTCCTTATGCTTACACATGATACACCTCCCTGACACGCTTACACACAAGCATGTCCATCAATCCCAATGCATTATATACATACATGCCAGCTCTACGTGGCCTCACCTGCCAGAGCTCCATGCTGATGGCGCTGTCCAGCTGCACCAATCGAGTCTCCAGGTGCATTGACTGGCTCTCGGGGTTGTTCAGGTTGATGGCTGTGCTCTGGTTATGGTGCCTCTGGATCTGACCCAGGTGCATTCGCAAGTTATCGCACAGCTTACGGAACTCGGCCTTGCGGGTGTACTGCAGGCAGAACTTGAAAGCTGTTAACAACAAGGAGGGAGGGATTCGTAATGAACAATTAACATGCCTTGTAAGAAATATATTGTGCAGCTCTAGCAAGTAGTTTGAAGAACTGGTGATCTTGTGTGATAAAAACACATGAGTAAGATCCCTGATGTGTGTGTGCTTCATGCACCGACCTTGCTGCGCAATGTCATGGTAAAGACGCTCCACTTTGGAGTTGTTCCTCAGCAGGTCCAGACACTGGCGATACGACTCCCACAGGAACTTGACCCAAGGAGTGAGCAGCAGGCGGTCAGTACGGTCCTGTGTGTCCTCTCCGCTCACAGCACTCAGCAGTACACTGACAACGCAAAATAAAATCAGCATATTTTACTGCCGGTTTATCAGCTTACTCACTAGCATAAAAAAACTTTACAGATCTAAACCTCCATGCAAAACAATCTATTCAATACTGTCATGTACCTCTCTGGGGTCTGAATGTTATCCAGGTCCTCAATGTCCAACACCATTTGCTGAGACTCCTCTTTGGCTGTCTCAGTCTTCTCCTCTGCAAGTTTCAGGTAAGCACGAACCACATCCTCCAGAGACTTGATGTTCACCTGAGAGGCAAAGCAATATCTTTTAGTAATGATAACCAGCTGAGGGGCTAAGGGTTTGTTTAACGTATAGCCAGCTTTTTTTTTTTTTTTAACTAACAACAAATCCAGCCCCTCCCTTCAGCATTATCTTTAAAGTCACACCCTAACACACACACACGCACGCGCGCGCGCTGCCTGCTGTAGAACGTCCAGGTTTCTGAACTGACGAGCAACATGACAGACGACTCCTTGTTCTGATTTACTGGATGTTGGTAGTCCACATCATTTGTTTACAGAGATTGGCGTTTTTTCCCTCTGAGCAGGTATTTTTATTGATAGCTGGAATACAAAGTGAACTTCACCAAATACTGCCAAATTATAGTGTTTTAAAAACCCGACACCCTCCTTCAAGGCAATTCTCACCATACATCTAGCTTCCGACAGTGTAATCTCCATCTCTCCCAGCAGAGAGCACTAAAGCCCCAACGACATTATAATTACTGATCCACGTCAGTCTACACTCAACACCACTGTTTTGAATATAACAAAGACATGCTCTGACAAATTCTTTTTCTTTTTTTTTCTTTTGCACTTGCCCATAATTTTTACTGCATCTTTAACTATTTCTCCAAAAAAGAAAATTACATTCTCTTTTACAGGAAGCAAAATTTCCACTGAGAGAATTGGCAGCGTTTGTTAGTGTTGTATATGTATTCATAATAAAGATTTACATCTAATCACATCTATCTAACCATTGTATGCCTGATCTGCTTATTTTTTGTTTGCGTGCCATTCTACTGCTAGCATGTGTTTGCATACATTAGTGCTTAATAATCTCGAATTTTGAAAACCTGAAGGTAGTAAATAGCTGATACAACACTGAGTGTAGTGTAAAGACAAACTGAGACTTGGGATTTCTTCACGGGAATACTCAGACCTGTTGACAAATGTTCTTGTACTGGTAAAGGCCTTCTTTGGCCAGGTGGCTCTTGCGCAGGTCCACACAGAGCTCCAGGTACTTGAGCATGATCGGCTCGTGGATCTTCTGCCATGTTCGATGCTTTTTGCTCTTGATGACATCGTAGAGGACGTCCAGAGCAGGCTGCTTTTTACCAACTTCGAGAAACTCTGAGGGGAAAGGAACAGATTGCATTTTGATAAATTAGAGCTTATATCAGATGATTTCTCTGCTATGAATACTGAGCTCATGATAAAGACAGCTTTAACAATTAAAATCCAAATTCCTGAATCTTCTCCACGGCCATCAAGGCATTTATTCATCCATCCACTGAATGTCATCCTCTTTATGTTTAAGTGTTATGTCTGCATAAAACACAAGTTATAGTGTTTATGCTGTGATAGATGTGCTTTAAGCGCTGGCCAACACAAACGGACCACGCAAACAGCGTAACAAAAGCTGCTCGTGTGCTTATGAATGTGTCTTAGTGAAACTGATGCGTAGAAAAAAGAAAGATACAGACCCTAGATATGTAACATCTTGTGTATATTGCGCGGTAATTGCACCAAAACGGCTTTTTTTCCCTCTAACTAGTCACTACGCAACTAACCTAGTTAGCCCAGTCATCCTGTATGTCAACTAGCTAGTTAGCAGGTTATTTCTAAATAAAGTTAAGCATTTTTGTCGTTAATAAAATAACAATGGAACGCACACTGCACTTAGAAATGTTTTAGAAAATACCGTTTATCGTAACTACACAGATTTATCGTAACTACAGATTATGGATAATACAATGCATGGATGTTAGCTAGCTTCCTAAGCTAGCAGGCCCACTACCGCTAAAACACGGGCTCTGTCCCAAATTTGACCTATAAGGACTACATAGGGTGCACGCGCCATTATTCTACACGCTCCGTAGTGTTCCAAAGTAGGGCGAGTAGAGCGAATTGGGACCCAGCCAATGGCCTGGCTTCCCACTGATGGAAGAAACATGGCGGCCGCGCCATGATGGAGCCAAACTGCACAGAGCTCGAGGGCGCTCACCGTTAGCTCTTTTCAGAGCGTTCTCCGGTCTTTGAAAGTACGCCGGCATTGTGGTGTCTTGCTTCGCGGGACGAAATTCGAGGCTGTCGAGATTTTATTGAGCAATTGGTCGATCTTCGTCGTCCATCCGCGCTAAAACTCAGACAAGCCTGCACCGCTTCGGCAAAGCTGCCCGAGAAAGAAAGAGCGCACGTGAAAGCGGTCCGTGTCAGTGACGACACGAGGACCCGTATGTACTCAGACCGCCCAAATGATTCGGAGAATCAACACCAAAAAGAGTCGAATCGATTCCCTGTTCTACAGTGAGGATTCGGAGAGTCGATTCTTGAAACTCCAAAAAACGTTAAAAAAATAATAATAATAAAAATAAATAAATCCCTAAATAAATGAATCGCTACTACTACTACTAAAATTCTAATAATAATAATAATAATAATAATTATTATTATTATTATTATTGTTGTTGTTGTACAGTTGAGTGAAAAAGATTTATTTCATATTTTATTTTATATTTATTTGTATGTTTATTTTTATTTATCTTCTATCTAAATGACATTTATTGGAAAATTTTACCATTTTGCCAATACTACTACTACTACTACTACTAATAATAATAATAATGCCTTAGTAGTATTACTCTATTTCTATGGGAAATAGTAGTATTATTCTATACTCTTATTGATAGTATTATTATATCTCTACAGGATACAGCTGAGTACAGAAGTGTGTGCATACATGCTTACACTATGGAATGAGGTGATGTGCTTCAGATCATGAGGAGTTCCTTCACTTCTCCATACTCTTCTCTTCCACTCATTCTGGTACAGATTGATCTTTGTCTCCTCTGTCCATAGGATGCTGTCTCAGAACTGTATGGGATTTTTTACAGTGTTTTTGGCAAACTCTAATCTGATCTTCCTGACTTTTGAGGCTTACTGGATGTTTACATGTTGTGGTAAACCCTCTTTATTTACTCTGGTGAAGTCTTCTCTTAATTGTAGATTTTGACACAGATATGTCTACCTCCTGCAGGGTGTTCCTGATCTGGTCAACTGTTGTAAAGGGTTTTATCAGGGAAAGAACTCTTCTGTCCTCCACCTCAGAGGTTTTCTATGGTCTTCTGGGCCTTTTGGCGCTCTTGAGCTCACCCATGCATTCTTCCTTTTAAAGAATGTACCAAATAGTTGATTTATCCACACTGGATGTTTTTGCAATCTCTCTGATGGGTTTGTTTTGATCTTCACCCTAATGATGGCTTGCTTCACTAGCAGTGACAGCTCTTTGGCCTTCATATTGAGATGCTACACTTGAAATCAAATCCAAACCTTTTATCTGCTAACGTGTAAGTGAAATAATGAAGGGATAACACACACCTGGCCAGGAAATAGCTAAGCAGCCAACTGTCCAATTACTTTTGGTCCCTTAAATGGGGGGTCCCATTTAAAAAGGTTTTCTAATTCCTACACCTTTCACCTGATTTGGATGGAAATACCCTCAAATTAAAGCTGAAAGTCTGTGCTTTAATCTCACATTATTTAAGTTCAAATCCAGTATTATGTAGTAAACAGCTAAAATAACTTTGTCAATGTCCAAATATTTATGGTCCTGGCTGTATCTCTAAGCATTTATATGCCCACTCTTTGCTTTTTGTAAAGGCCTCCACCCTCTTTTGTGTCCTGCGACTATCTCTGAAGAACACCGAATGGCACCTGACCTTATTATTATCCCTTTGTGTTTAACTGCACACCTATTGACCCAAATTAAACACAGTAACTCTATGCAGCTTCCACTGTCACGTCTCTCCGTCATCTGACACAAAACAAAAAAGCGATTTCATAAATCAATCTTTTGCTCATTTTATGTCCTTTAATATACTTTCGACATTCAGAGGGAGGTAAACAAAAAATAAAGCATGGGTTTCATATATAAATACATAGTCACCTCGAGTAATCAGCCCATTACAAACACAGCTCTAATTAACATGACCATAGTTCACAGGGCTATAAACTCAGATATAATATCAGATCTCAAACAAAGGCTAAGTGTCCTGTAGCTAGATAATATACAATATAGTTTGTGTTTCAATTTCACTGTAAGGAGCAACACTATACATATAAATTCTAACATAGAACAAAAAACTAATATTTCTTTTAACTGTGCTGACCGAAGACTGAATATATTAACATAAATATGAGTATATATTTATATATTCCTAAGTGAATACAAAAGTAGCTTGATTAGGCATGAAAAATGCAAACATGGCACAGTCTTTTTGTTGTTGTCTGGAACGCATCAAGACACATTTCTGTTCACACTACAAATATGAACTGGCCACATGCCTCCTAAACCTGAGTAATCTGTTCACACCTGTGTTTCCTGCAGTCCAGTTATGAGACGACTGTATTACCAAGTGTGAACGCTAGGTGGGGCCATAATCTAGAGGTCAACCGTAGAGCACACAACAACCATGAAGTAAACATAAAATGATCAGAACTAATTCAATGACAATACATGATTCACACTGCAGTTTTCAGGCGCATCATACTGCATGTTATGTGTCATACATTTTCACATGCAGTGCCAGTAGTTTTGTTTTTTCACAACTGATTTATTTTCACATGATTTTTACACAGTTAATTTATTTTCCTGTGATTTTTACACTATTCCTTAATTTTCATGTGCTATTTAAGCGATTCATTAATAATAATAATAATAATAATAATAATAATAATAATAATAATATTAGCATTTTCCCCACTGCTGTGGTTTAGGCGAAACAATATTCACCTCCTGTGATGTTGCTGTTAAGAATCAATCAACACATGTGAGCCATGATTAAGACATGGATCTGTGGTTTAGTGCAGAAACAGAGTTTGATGATCATCAGTAAGCAAACCAAAGACAGCAACATTAAAGCCAGAAACCCTCCTATGCATACCTCAAGAGACACTGGAGACATATCAGTATGAAGAAGATGTAGTTGGAGACAATCCATCTCTGTATGTCAGACATGCTAAAACATTACATTACAACAAACATTCACACCTAGTTCGTGATACAGGAATAACTCAGTGTCCTAGTATTACTAATTAGCAATAACAAAGATCATACATCAAAGTGTGGCTCATTTCTAGGTGTTTCTAATGCTATCCTGAGTAGTGAGCTAGGAATTGTTACCTATTTCACTGTGAAATAACAAATACTGTGATTATTAGGTTGTACAAGTATTACGCAATGTGTTTTTCTGCTGTTTGTGATGTACAAGCTGTGCTTCAAGCAGGCTTTGTTGGCTAGGCTGAAGGATAATCACTGGCCAAAAAAAAAACTATCTGAACTCATAGCAAAGAATGCAAGTGGTTATGAACATAAGGAGCAATCCAGAGGCAGGCAGGCAGGCGAGAAAAACCCTGAGAGTAAATGAGGAAGAAACCTTGAGAGGAACCAGACTCGAAAGGAAACCTGTCCTCTTATGGCTGACAGCAGATAATGGCATTATAAGTCCTTGCAGTATACAGGTGTAAAAAAGTAAAGACAAACAGTACTAAGTGTGTCGAAAGTGTGTTCAGTATGAGTAACTGTGAATAAGTGTCCTGCGATGAATTATAATTACAGAAGCAGTTCCTAGGTACAACTGAGATTATCCACTGAAGTAATCTTGGGCATGAAATGTTTGAGTCACAAGTGCAGAATACTCCAAGCACAAGTACATAATGTGTCAGGTGGCTCTGGTGGGCGTGTCAGGATTTGGCCTCGGTATCCCATCAGGCAGCGGGATAGCTTATTATGTATGCTCTTATCAGACACTAGTTTTAAAGGGCGTATATTGTGATCAGAGTGCAAGCAAAAACTCCAGCAGGTCAAGCTATGGCAGCATAATTAAAAGCAAGAGCCAGGAGGTAACACAAGCATGCAGGCACTCAGAGGCTACTCCACTGTCACGTGGTCTTGTGAGAAAGGGTGGGGCGACAGCATCAAAACATCCCAGTTTACTATAACTCTCCATGACAATGCCTTTAGCTGAGAGGAAAGATATTTAACACAATGCCTGACTACACAAATAACTAGGTTTTTAACCTAGTCTTAAATATAGTGTCTGAGTACTAAAGGCTAACTGGGAGTCTATTACATAGCTTGGGGGTTTTGCAGGAAAAAGCTCTGCTGTAGCACTCATTATTCTAGGCATTTATAGAGAACCTGAATGTTTTGATCAAAGTAGGTGTGTATATAATATAATATTGTATATTATAGACCAAAGGTTTGTTCAGGTCCTAGGAGGCAACACTGTTCGGTGCTTTATAGGACATCAGTAGTTTTTTTTTTTTTAGATTAATTGTGAAAATTTACTGGTAGCAAATGAAGTGTGGATAAAATAGGGGTAATGTGATCAAATCTTCTAGTAAGGCTTCTGCATTCTGGACTAACTGCAGCATTTCTGTGCACCTACTGAAACACCCACCTCAGGGCATTACAACAGTTCAACACAGAGGTAATAAAAGCATGAACTAGTTTTTCTGCAGTAGACAACATTGTAAGTCTTATCTCAGCAATGTTTCTGAGAGGAAAAAAGAGTATACAATAATATTATCTACATGAGCATCAGTTGTTACTTAATCAGAATGCTTACTATTAAACTGCAACACTTCTTAGTTATCATTGTCACCACTTCACTCTTACTTTACCATGTCCTGTACTTTAGCTACTTTTGTACTTTCTACCAAGTGTAATTCATTCAGCCTCTTTGTTGAGTTTTGAGTTTTTGGTAGTGTAATATTTTGAGCTATACTTTCAATTAATGGAAGCTGCTATAGAAATAATTATATGTAAACAGATTTATAGTATGTTCATAGTATTTTGGCTTTGCTACAAGGCATTTTTCTTGGGAAATGTTGTACAGTTATGTGAAGAACTAAGGGCATATGAGGACGAAAACTGACACTGCAAACTGCACTTTGTAGCATACGCACACAGCTATATGAGGCAATAAGGCACTCCTTATTATATCCTAACTTGTTAATGTTATATGGCCTTTGAAATCTGTCTGAAATTGGAACTATCAGTAAAGGAGTTTGATCTCCTGGCACTACTTCTGTATGTTAACTTACATACTGGATATCAGGCTGTAACTTGGCTACGTCATCAGCTTATCACATCTAATATCATTACCACCATCCTGCCAAATGTCGAATACTTCCACTATTATTAACTCAGTATGCTGTATGTGTGTGCACGCAAGCGTGAGTGTGTTTGTGTGGACGTTCATGGTTCATGACATGACATTCCAACTCAAAGTCCTACCCTTCAGCCTCTCTCTAGATTTTCAAGGGTTTTTTTTTATATGTAGTTGTTTTCCTGGGTGGGCAGCAGCTGTGGGGGCCATTCTCTATCTACTAGGAGGTGAGGATGGAGACAAGGAGGAAAGGAAGTCTCCAGCAGAGCTCCAGCCTTAGGTCAATGTGGCGGCCTCCCCTGCAGAGCTTCCTACAGTGGCCGGTGAGACGGCCTCCCAAGCCACACTCCTCCCAGAGGCTGATGGCTCGGTCTCCCATGCCATACTAATGCCTGAGGCCAACAAGGCGGCCTCCCAAGACCTGCTCGCACCAGAGACCAATGAGGCGGCCTCCCAAGTCCAGCTCCTGACTGAGGCAGACAGCACAGCCTCCCAAGACCTGCTCACGCCAGAGGCCAACTGCGTGGCCTCCCAAGACTTGTTTCTGCCACCTGACACCAGAGAGCCTGTCCCAGCTCTGCCACATGACATCGGTGAACATGTCCCAGCCCCACCACCTGATCCCGGCCAGCCTGTCACAGATTCACCGCCAGCTTCCTGCCAAGATACCCCATGCCTGCTTTCTAGCTTCACTGGAAGAAGCATACAAGATAGACAATGCCTGCCTTGGGGCCTTGGGTTCTGTGTGGACATTTTGCCCAGAGGAGCAGGACCGTCAGGGGGGAGTGCTTCTGAAGCGCCGTTGGAGGGGATGTGTCAGGTATTTCCCACTTAAGCTGCCTGTAGCATGACAGCAAAAGCTTTTTTTTTGCAGTTGCATCCATCTCCACTCGCATTACATGACATTACACAACAAGACAATTCATCATGACACTGTTTGTATACATGATCTAGGTGATTCTCATAGCCTCTGGTAGTTAGGAGGGTTTTTTTAAAACCACAAACTACAGAGAAATGTTTTGTATATTAGATACTGTATCGAAGGTGTTTATAGCATAGCATCACAAACTCTGCTTAACAGCTTGAAAGATAAAAGGCACAATATAATTTAAAGTGCAGATACTGTGACTGTCAGTTATTCACCACACATAAAAAGGTGCACTGTTTGATGAAGTAGAAATAAAAAAACAAACCTGGAAGACCATTGTGTTTGGGATCTGTAATACATTACAAAACCCTCTAGCCCTCTGCCACTGCCACCCATACTTTTTTTTTTATTATCCAATCCTCACAATGCCTCAGTATTCTGGATCTCCCTGGAGCTGTAAGCTTATTCCTCAGATCTGACAGAAAAAAAAAACAGTGTGTCTTGGCCACAGTCCTGTATGCAAATGTGTTTTAATCCACAGCCACTAGTCTCCTCCACCTCTTGGAACAAACGCTGGTCAAGACCCCTGTGCAATATAAAGACCTCTTGGGGGTCTTTAGTAAAAACAAGATCACTGTGTCCCCCTAGATCCAGAGATGATCTCTTATCCTCTGTTAAGGATAAATTTATGGAGGTGTATATTTAGGTGTATTTAGGCCAGAGACGTAACTACAGGACAGGCAATTGCTCGGGGCAATTTCGAGGTTTGAGGGGGCTGACACTAAGTACAAGAAAAGTGCAGAACTCCCCAAAACCACTGATGAGTAATGTACATTGCTATACCAGGAACCTGGTTCCATCTCACTACCATGTCGGACTTATACAAGTTGATTGAATTGTCATGGTTTTTTGTCTGGAAGCAAGAAAAGACAGGGAAAACACAAAGAAGAGGAAAAGAGGAAGCAGAACTGTGGAAAGTGATGGAGTTAATCTAATGACGATGATAAGTAAAGATGACAAATTCTGGGCTATACCATACAGTCGGGGGCAGTCGTGGCCTAATGGTCTGNGGAGTGAATGACCAGCGCTCTCTGCCACCCTCAATACCACGACTGAGGTGAGACCCTTGAGCAAGGCACTGATCCCACAACTGCTCCCCAGGCGCCGCAGCTAAAATGGCTGCCCACTGCTCCGGGTGTGTGTTCACGTGTGTGTGTGTTCACTACTGTGTGTGCACTTGGATGGGTTAAATGCAGAGCAGAGCACAAATTCCGAGTATGGGTCACCACACTTGGCCACAAAGTCACTTCACTTCACTTCACTAATGTAATGGTAGCCCAACATAATTTTGCCGACAAGCAGCTAGCTAGCAGTTGGAGCTTGGTGTGGAGCATGAAAGATTAATTATTTCGCTAACTTTCTTGGTAGAATTTGTCATTTTTCTCAAATTATCTCCATGGTCATTTCAGGCACGTACATACAGACTATAAAGGCCAACGCTTTCCCAAAGGCATTCGGTTGTAACATATGATGTAACAATGATTTATCTAATTTGGAAGTTTGATCTAGCACTACATCTAGCAAGTGAAATATAACACTAATGCTTTCAGACAGTTATATTTTATATTCTAATAGCTCAGGGGGTTGTCTAGTGCATTTTATTTCTACAACAAGAGCTTCTCTCAATAAAATTCTTAATACATTTTAGAACAAAAAACCAGCCAAACTGGTTCACACTTATTGCACATTAACTGCATGAGCGCCCATTTACCAACAGCCAAGGTGTAGTATAGGCAAGATTCTATGTCATATGTCATATGCAAGAAATCTTACACGCACCTCTGACAAAACAGCAACAATTTAATTTTTTAATTTATTGAGCAACAAAAAAAAATTGGTTCTAAAGTTGTGTTAAGCAATGATTCTTGCTTTCTTTATTCACTTTTGCAAATTTAAGAGTAGCTCTTTCTATATTCAATGTTTTCTGCTACTTTTCTTGAAATAAATAAATGTGAAAAGGAATTCCTTTCTCAATCTCCCGTGCAGAAATGTATATGAAAGTTACACAATCTTTTGTGCTTATGAACAAGGTTCCTAGGTGTTAAAAAAAATGATTGAAATCCATGGTTATGCAAATCACTTTGCACTGACACACACACTTCAACTTACTGTTATTTCGCTTATTATTAGTTGACTCAGGTGTCTTGGGAACAAGAAAAACACTGAAATGTGCAGGGAAGGGCTACTCTGGGAACCTGTGATCTACAGTAATGTAACAGACAGATGTGTACTGAGTCTTTATATAAGGTATGCCTGTTATCGCTATCCTTATCGGTAATAACAGAAAACAGTGAGAATGCGTTCTCATTTGTTTTTATTTGCATGTTAACATGGCGCTCAAGTGGAAACGGATCGCATCTAATCATTTGTTGTCTTTCTAAGAGTCTGGTGAGAGCAAAGGACACTCTTCTAATGAGAAATGGGTCGATATAGTGGGAAAAGTTGTCGTTTGGTTTTCAGACTCCGTATCAGCGTGGTGGGACTGCTTGTCTTTCAAGACTGGAGATGTGTGCGCAGGGAAAGCGCGCGCATGACGCACCGCGACAGCGCACCGGAGAGCGAACCGGACACAGGTTCAGGCGGAGCGCAGTGAAAGCATCAGCTGTGACTGTTTACAGGGTTACATCGATCACAAATGCGTTACTGCGTTGCTAAAAATCGATCCATTTTGAAACGTTCGATTAGTTTTGCATATATTAGCTCACTAACAATTTTATAGCTATTGATTTTGTTCACAAACATATTGTCAACTCATTAAAAAATCTAATCTTTTCAATATAAACATGTGAAGAAGATTCTCTACATTTTAAATTACAGTAAGAAATATTTTGGAGGCATTTGGAGATAACTATCTTCTGGCAAAAGTTACAATATCCATTGTGCTTAAATGTTCAATTAAATTAATGTATTTAATTATAGTAAATTTAATTTTACATTCCTTTCTTGGTGCATTACACAGAAGCAACTGATCATTATAATCTGAGTTTGGAATTCACTTGCCAGGCACATCCTAGTTTTTCACCTAGTACCAATTGTACCAATTGCATGTGGAAAAATGTGAGCATGAAGGCCACTAACCTAATATTAGAGATATGTATATGCACATAAGAGGGTCCATACCAAGAACAAATGTTATTTTATCAAAAACTAATACAGTTTTGTTGAAATTATTGTCGAACTAGATTTCATTTTTTTTTTACTTATACAACAAAATGAATTTACTTTTTTAAATTAAAAACAACAATTAAAAGGGGCTGAAATGCAGGTTCTTGAAGAAATGCTTAACAAGGGCTGCTTTTGCTAAAGGTCTGAACACCCTGGCAGATTTCTCTGCCTCAAGACTGCGATGTAGCAGTCCAGGAACCGCTCCTGAATGCAACAACCCCTAGTCCACGGGTCTTGACTAGTAGTAGTAGCTAGTGGAAGCTGTTCTGTAAATAGTGTGCATCACACAAGCTGCATCTGGTGCATTGCCTGATTCCCAAAATACAAAATTTTCTCCAGGGAGGCTAAACAGTGGCCAGTCACTGCACCATGGCAAGTCCACCATGCCACAGCAACATAGACCACTCTGGGATCTCAGGAAATTATGATGACCTCTTCCTTAGGTGCCCGGCCTGGGGTCTCCCCATTGAGTCCCTTAAACCCTGCCTCCATATGCAAGATCCATCCATCTTCTGTACCGCTTACACAGGGTCACAGGGAGCCTGGAGCCTATCCCTGGGGAGTCGGAGCACAAGGTGGGGGCACCCTGGATGGGGTGTCAGCCCATCTGAGGGCACACACACACACACACACATTCACACACTACAGACAATTTAGAGATGCCAATACAACGCTAAAAGCCTACAACGCATGTCTTCAGACTGAGGGAGGAAACCACCTGGAGAAAATCCCCGAAGTACAAGGAAAACACGTAAGCTCCATGGGCAGAGGTGGGAATCAAGCCCTCAACCCCAGAGGTGCGAGGCAACAGTGCTAACCGCTAAGCCACAGTGCCTCCCCCAAGCAAGATGTCAAACTGAAACAGGCATCTCTGAAAACTAGTGATGATTCCAGCTAAAGCAGTGGCAGAACTGCCCGCTCTGACAATAAACTTAGCTTGGGATGACTCTGGGGTGACTTTGTGTTTGAACCCAGGATTTGTGCCAAAGCCAAGTTTGTAAATCAGTTTGACTAACCTTGCAGTGTTCCATGAGGAGCATTGCACTGGATGGTTGGATGTCATCAGCATAGCCTACAGAGATAGAGATCTATGTAGCTGAACCCTCGGCATCACTGTGCCCTTTCTCCAGGGTTTACAAGGTTAACATCACCCTCCCAGTGCCATAAATGTGGAAAGGTGCGATACATATGTAACTAAGCACTAATCATAATGTAAGACGTTGGTATTTATTGCATATACATGCCATACATTACTTTATTATTTTGTTTGAAGTCTTGGCATGCATATACACATGCCTTATCAGGTAAGCAAGTGTTTCTGACTGCTCCTATTAATGTTTTAATGTGATTTTCAAAATGTTCTAATTGAAATTGTATATGTTTTTATATACACTCCTGATCAAAATCTTAAGACCAGGGAAAATATTACTAGCTTTTAATAGCTGCACGAGGATCTTTTAAGAAATTTAAAATGACTGTCTTACTGCGTCCAACCTCGGCAGCAATGGCACGTTGCGAGAGCCCTTGCTTGT
>CM074947.1:27861371-27882089 GCA_037577455.1 Pangasius macronema | reverse complement strand
CCCTAGATGTCCAAACAGCTGAGTCACTGGCACTGAGTCACTGTTGTCAAACAATGTCTAAAGACTTACCTCTTCATAAAGTACTTGAGTTAGCACTTACACACACACACACACACACACACACACACACACACACACACACACACACACACACATAAACAAACAAACAAAAAAACACCTCCCAACAGAGTTTTGGGCTGACCTAGTTAGCCAATATCAGAATGTATTTCTGATGGACTTGAAAGCACTATTGTAAGTTGCTCTGGATAAGCGCATCTGCCAAATGCCATAAATGTAAATTTAAATGTAAATGAATGAATGATGCACATTGGTGTAACTGCATGTGTGCTCTTCAAGAAAGTGACCTTGAATATTATATATTACATATATATATATATATGTCACAGAAATGCCTTACTTGACTAAACTGAATCAGATTATTTCTCTAAGAGGTAAAATGTGGAGCATGTGGTGAAAGTCTTCGCTGCTTTGGTACCCAAATAATCTCCACTATTATCATTATTATAAGTTATTATCCAAAAAAAAAAATTACCAAATGAATAAATATAAAATTACTCCTCCCTGAATCTCCTTTAGATCGGTTAAAAAAAAGACTCCATGAAGAAATCTTCAAAAAGAAATCCATGTTTGAATTACTTGAATTCTGTTAAACTAAGTAAACTAACATCTTGGGCCCAGGTATGCATGGGTGTTTCTATAAGGTGTGGATGTTTTCATATAAAAGTCTCAAAGACCACACTCTTGTCTCAAAGTTCATCGTTATCACTATCGTTATCGTTAATATAGGCTAGAATACAGTGAGAGTGAGTTGTTGGGTTTATTAGCTAAGAAACATCATCACTCGAAGCAGGCCAGGGTTCATTACAGTCACTGAATGGTTTGAGCCAAGAGGGATCTCGAGTGGAAACGATTAACGGTGTTAAATTTGCACTGAATTATCTGTTGCCTTTCTAAGAGTCTAGTGAGAGTGAAGGACACTTTTCTAATGAGAAATGGGTCGATATAGCGGGAAGAGTTGTCGTCTGGTTTTCATGCTGACCATGACCAGCATGTTCTTCTTGGCCGAGATCGTGAGCGGTTATGTCGGGAACTCCATAGCGCTGGTGTCGGACTCGTTTAACATGCTGTCCGACATCATCTCGCTCTCGGTGGGTCTCTTGGCGGCGCGCGTTCGTCGCCGCTCGTCCTCTCCGCGCTGCACGTTCGGGTTGGTGCGGGTCGAGGTGCTGGGTGCGCTGGCGAACGCCGTGTTCCTGGCCGCCGTGCGCTTCTGCGTGTCGGCCCAAGCACTCGAGCGGCTCACACAGCCCGAGGCCATCGACAACCCACCGCTAGTGCTTGTCGTCGGCAGCATCGGACTCTGCATCAACGTGGTGGGACTACTTGTCTTTCAAGACTGGAAATGTCTGCGCAGGAAAAGCGCGCGCATGACGCACCGCGACAGCGAACCGAAGAGCGACATGGACACAGAATCAGGTGGAGCGCAGTGAAAGTATCAGCTGTGATGGTTTATAGTGTTACATCTATCTATAAATGTAGAGTTGCTAAAATAAATGCATTTTACAATCTAAGCAGCTCCGTTCTTCTAGGAGTGACCGAAGGGCGCTCTCCTCGGCGCATTTGTTAGATTTTCACAATTAAATACTCGCGCTAAAATTTTGCTTTAATTAAAAAAAAAAGTCTAACCACAAAAATAGCGGTGCATACACATTACCTATAGTAGTAACCACCCAAACCAGTACCACTTTCACTGAATCGTGCAAGCATAATTTTGCATATAATTACATCGTGATTAATTACAGCTATCGGCAATTTAGTCAAAACCACAGCTCCAAAGTTTCAGCGACTGAAATGTGAATTAGCTCTGTATTTCCGACTAATTTCCAAAACGACTATTTATGCGTTTATCTTACGTTATTCAAAAAAATGTCAACTCGCATAAAACTAATTTATTCCCCATGAAGCAGTAAAATCGTTGCCCACTTTTTAAAACGTTTCACCACTTTAAACAAGTTAGAGCTGTGCTGTTGGACATTCGGGACTACATTAATGTCGTTTGTAGCCTGGGAATGAAAAGGCATATACAGTATACAGTACCGTATTTTCTGAATGATGCTGGTCGAGTCAGAAGCAGTTATGCCTTGGACAATATATTAAGTGATTATTACCATAAGCCAGCTCTGTCTGTACTTTTTTTAAAACCTAATAAAGCATTTTTGCGCCATAACGACCTTCTAATATATATATTTTTTTACAATCAAACTACTGATTTGGTGAAAGGATCAATAGTTGGTAATGTACAACAAAGCTGAAATATTAATTTAAATAAATTTAGTTATCTAATACTAGTTATTCCAATTTGCCATTCTTCGTGTTCTTCTGATGCATCAAAACCTTATTTAAAAGCATCTACACAAAGGCAAGCCATCAGTTTCCTTGGCGTTTAGAGGTCACCTGCCAGGCACACATCCTAGTTTGTCAGCAATCTCTCATACAGATATCACTGTTACAGAAATGAGAGACAGTCTTGTCTTTTAGAAGGCCGTTAACACTAGGCTGGATTCATTTAGGTGAACAGAAACTGACCCTTGCTGATTACACTCCTGCTGAACAAAGTGTAACTAATTAATATGCTGTAAAAGTTGATTAGCCTAATGTGTGAAACTAATATGCTCTGTGCACAGGCTTCCAACAGACAGAAGAGGATGAATTTGAGGATGAAGGCCACCACCTTAACATTAGAGGTACGTCTGTCCACATACAAGGTCCATGCCACGAATAGTTATCATTTATCAAATACTATTACTTTTACTTTTTACACTAAACCTATTAGTGCATTGGAAATTGGACGATGGGCTAATTAGGAGCTTGGGAGCCTTCGGGCACCAGTTTCCTCTCGAAACTGGTGTATTAAATACATTTTCACCCTGTTCTTCTCTCAGGAGTGCTACTCCACATGCTAAACGATGCTCTAGGATCAGTGGTGGTAGTGGTGACAGCAGCTCTGTTCTATGTCTGGCCCAAGGCCCCGGATGCTCCATGTAACTGGCAGTGCTATGTGGATCCAAGCTTGACGCTGCTCATGGTGGCCATCATCATGCCCTCTGCCATCCCCCTGGCTCGAGAAACAGCAAGGATCCTGCTGCAGATCCTCCCTCACAACATGCCCTTCAACAGAATCTGTGAGTAACAGGAATGGTAGAGGAAATATTACGCTCCCCCCATATATACCCCTCAATATCTCTCTAAAATGTGCTTGTAGCCAACAGCCTGATGTTGAAAGCAGTTGAACTTGCATGGGTATTGCATGCGTGCGCCTTATTTTCCCTCTACAACTTTGGTCTCAAGTGACTCCCAACTGATGGCAAAGATTTATTAATTAGTACAGTTTACAGCTATAAGAAATCAATCCGTTTCCTGATAGGGCTGGGTAAGATGATATACCTTTAATATTGAGATACACCTTTCTTAAAAAAACAAACAATTACACTTTCTTAAAATAAATACAGACTCTGGAAGCAGATCTGTTCAAGTTTTTTACTATCTGAAGCGTTAAACTGGTATATAATAACTGGCTTATAATAATGTTTATTAAAAAAATGCTACTTTTCAGTGTTAGATTTATTTAAGGTACACAAAAATAATCATCAAACTCACTTTTAATGGTTTATTTTTTAAATGCAAAGCTAGTTTTGCTGACAGTTTGTTAGAAAACCTATGTATTGTGATGCATATTGTGTATCATAGAAATATCTTCAAATATCATGATATTTATGTCGTATTGCCCATGCCTACTCCCTACAACCACAATTTCTCCAGTTCCCATACTTCCATGACACACCCCACTCTAACGCCCAGACTCCATTTGAGCAGCAATGGATTCCACAGGCAGTTCAAATAACCATCAGTCCATGTCCCGTAAGCTTTACTGAGAATTTTACACTTCACCGGCAGCTTTATTTTCCACTTGGGTGCTTTGCATATACATGGGCAATGCTGTGCATAAACTAACACACAATCCTAAGCAGGCCTTTTTTAAATTCCACATTTTGCACTGAAAATTAATTTTCTTTCCATATCTGCACGTACAAAACACTGCAAAATGAGAGCTCACGTTTAATTCTAAGGAAGGAATGAGTCAAACCTACTGCTCCTATCATCCCAAAAATTTTAGCCCACTTAAGTTATAATATTTAATTAATAACTTGACTACAGACTATTATCTACAGCTAAAACACACATTCTTTGTTCTTGCTTATGTGGAAAGTAAAAAGATTTTCACATCATGCTGAAGTTTCTTCGTTACCCCCCTATACAGTGCAAGAGGTGTGCAACCTTCCCGGGGTCCTAAGTGTCCACGACACCCACCTGTGGGAGCTGACGAAGGGTCGATACGTGGCCTCGCTGCATGTGCGAGTCTCCACCGAGCTCCACAGTTCGCTCAGCGGAATCAAAATGCTCCACCGGCAGATCAGGGACATCCTCCATCACGTCGGCATCCACAGTGCGACCGTCCAGCTGGAATTCGGCGACGGAAGCCTGGAGAGGAGCAACTGTAGCACTCCGTGTTCATCCCCCTCCTGCATGAAAGTCTCCTGTTGCCCTCATGATGTTGCTGGACTCCCATTGTGTAGAACAAACCAGCTCCCTCACCACAGAGAATTCCCCATAAACACGCACGAAACAAGCGGCGTCAAAATACAAGCACCAAGCCCACCAACACATTCCTACACAGACACCAAGTTTTAATAGCCCTGTGAGGAAAATAATCAGCGAACACTTCTATTTGACTTGTAGCAAAAGCCTAAAGCTTAATTTGGGTCAGAGAGAGTCCTTGATGAGGGGAAAAATGTTATATCAAGAAAGCACAAGAGATAATACTGAAAGTATATTATTTTTTTAATATAAATACTGTGGTTTAAAATCTTGATGCTTTTGGCCCAATGCATCCTAAACTGGGTTACTAGGCTAAAATGCTACGTTCAATATTTCGAAACGCTCCTGGACTACATGGAATTCACTTTGCCGGAAAATCATTTATTTTTTCAAATTAGTATCATTCTGCTTGACTTGTCAGTCAGTGATTAATTACGAAGGCAAACATCATTGAGCAAGACATGAGTCACAGATGACCAATGAAGTTCTTAAATGTATAGAGCACCACAATTACATGTACATTCACATTTTCTTTTTGATCTCTGTATTTTAAGATTTTTAAAATCTGTTCTGTTGTATATTACAGCTGTAAAGAAACATTTGCTTTGTATATTGTAACTAGTTATAATTGTTTTGTAAAACATTATTTTTTTCTAGATAAAAACACACCGATTATTACCGATACACTATATGCCCAAACGTTTGTGAACACCTGACCATCACACTCATGTGCTTTTTGAAGATCCCATTACTTTGATATAATAAGCTCCACTCTTCTGGGAAGGGTTTCCCGTAGATTTTGGAGCGTGGCTGTGGGGATTTCGTTCAGCACAAGAGCATCAGTGAGGTCAGGCACTGATATTGGCCGAGGAGCTCTGGGGTGCAGTCGATGTTCAAGTTCAACTCAACTTCTTCCACATCAACCTTGACACACGTCTTCATGGAGCTGGCTTTGTGCACAGGGGTACTGTCATGCTGAAACATGTTTGGGCCCCTTGGTTCCAGTGAAGGGGAAACTGTAATGCTACAGCGCACATTCTTTACAATTGTGTGCTTCTGACTTCGTGGCAACAATATGGGGAAGAAACAAATAGGTGTGATGGTCAGGTGTCCACATACTTCTGGCCATATGGTGTATATGAAGACTACTTTCTCAGTAAAAGCCTCAATTTTCAAGGCTGGCTGGCTACAATTATAGATATGATTAAAGAAATATCCAACAGAGCAACTTGTAAATAAAAGTACACTCATTTGAATATAAACTTCCCTGGGCAATACCTCATTCTTTAAAATACATAAAGTTTACTAAATTGTGTGTTAAATTGTGTGCCAAAGCAAACAAACAGGAAACGAACCTGAAGTACTCATTTCACCAAGAAAAGGAACTATTAGGAGAAAAATAATGCAAGAATTAGCCCCAATTCACTAAGTGGTTTTTAACTCTGATTCGCTGTTACAAAATTAATTTTTGCTACTTTCTTTTCAATCGGTTGTTTGCGTCTTATTTTAATGGTGACCAACTTATAACCCCGATGTCACTGACTCGTGGTTCCACACTAGAAGTGTGCATGGGACTTGGGCTTCCAAAGGAATTTATTTGCTCCTGTACATAGTTGGTTCTATCAGGATAAAGCGTTTCCTGAGAAAGTATAGTATAAGAAATGAACTCCCATGTGTTATAATTTAGCTATGTACACTATGTCACTATGTGAGATAGGCTCATGCACAGATTTTCGATAATTTAATTTTCATTTGAAATCAAACAAATGGTACAAAAAGTGCCTAAAACAGTGACAACACACAGCCACAAACCTGCAAACCGAACACACAAGTATTTAGGAACCTGAACACCCACAAAAATAAAACAGGGGACAGATCCAACAAGTTTAAAGGCACACACAAGTCTAAGAGTGTAGGTTCGTATTTGACTGTTTGGGAATAAAGTGACAAAAATCTAGAAGTGGTTGTTGTAGAGGGACTTAATTTAGAAAAGAGGGATAAAATAAGTATCACCTCCGATAAAATTCACAATTTCGTACATAGTTAAAAGGAATTTAAACCCAAATTCTTGCAGAAAGGCAGAGAAATCAATGATTCTGCAATCACTCCATTTCTTATGACAGTGCTGTGACATTACATTTGTAACGTGTCTACCGCCGTTACACCAGTGTCAAACCACAAACATCTAAAATCTAACACACACATACACATGCACGCACACACACACCATACAAAAAATAATAATAAAAAATACACAGCATCTTACTTTTCAAACACACAAACAATAGAAGTGCCAAAGAAAAGTGCAAGAGACCACATCAGGTACCCACTGGGTCCAACTGAGATGTTGGATATGCAAAGAGGCTTGAGTTCGGCATCATTAAGACGGAGGGAAAACCAGAGATTTTGGGGTGAGGAGGGTGCGACGTTTGCCTTGCTGACAAGTATTAAAGCACTCGGCTTCGCTTGAACATCTGAGGCACTTTAGCAAAGCGGCGATAGTTACGATAGTTCAGGTTCTGCCATTCATCCAGCGAGAGTAAACGGTTGCTGGTACGCAACCGGTAGTTTCTTTAGGAATAAAGAAGTCATGTACATTATATAGATGCAACTACTGCATAATGCCACAGTGTGGGGGAAAAAGAATTTCCATAAATTTGGCTACTGAATAGGCTCAGCAGATGGTTAAAAACATCACTCGACATTAAACATGGATTTTATTATGAACAATTATGAAATAATTTTTTATATTTATCTAATTATTAACTGTCCGCACACTTTAGCACCATTGTTTTTGTTACCACCCACACACCAGTCAATCTGCTTTTTGGCGCGAGCGTACCTGCGGGTGAGATCGGACGGGTGATGCCACGTTCTCCCATCACGCCTTCTCCCCTGATTGGCTACCGTGCTCATGAGTTGCAAAAGCTCACTCATTACACCTGTAAGGCAATCATAAGCGAAGACACGTCAGCAAGCGATTATCTACACAAGAAAGCCTAATCACTAATAAAACAATATACGATCACAACTGATCCTTATCTCTAATTGCTCTACCACAAGTCATGTTACAACAATAAGCCTAATTGTGACGTTCCTATCTAAGCAGTGAAACAAGTCTTCTAAATCTTACCATCTTCCACATTATCAGTCATGTGTCTCATCACCGAGTCCACATACACCTTCTTCTCTTTCTCCCAGTCCTCCTCTCTGTACAATACCACGGGTCTGCAAACCACACAAAATGGATCAGCCGTTCATATAATACAGGTTGACATAGTTGGCATTCAATCATAGCCAAGCACAAACCCAGATTAGTCTTTATTTAAAATACTATTTGATTTGATTTCTAGCAGCTGATCATGGCCACCACCACCTCCCCCCCACCCTTCTGTATGCAATAAATAAAGTAATGTGTAAGAGTTACTAATCATTAAGCAGGTGGCTGTGCAATACTGTCTACATCTACAAAAAAAAAAAATGAAAGGAAAAACTAATGGTTAACTACTAGAAAAACTAATGGCTAAGGATAAAAGGACAGAAAAAGCTACCCATATGTCTCAGAGGCCAACTTCTAACAAATCTGCAGGCAGGTTAGCAGACCCTAGAACTGGGCCCATGTGTCAAAAATACACTATACAGTACAGCCAAAAGTTTATGGACATCTGACCATCACACCCATATGTGCTTTTTGATCATCCTACTCTAGATTTAGGCCCCCCTTTTCTGTTATAATAACCTCCACTCTGCTGGGGCACAGTTAGCGCACCAGTTCATCCTAAAGGGGTTCAGTGGCCACTCCAGTTCTTCCACACCAACCTTGGCAAACCATGTCTTTATGGAGTTTGCTTTGTGCACAGGGGCATCGCCATGCTGGAAAAGGCTGGGCCTCTTAGTTCCAGGGAAGGGAAACTGTAATGCTGCAGTGTTCAAAGACATTCTGTACAATTGTGGGCTTCCAACTCACAATTGCGAAAGAACCACATATGGGTGTAATGGTCAGGTGTCCACATACTTTTGCCCAGTGCATCACATCCTAATATCATTGCTCAAACGGAGGTGAAAACAGTAAAGCTGCATTTAAAAAGCTTTTGAAAAATCAACCTACATGAAGACAAAGTGGGAAAGAATAAATGGCCAATAAATGATTAGTTTAGTGTTGTGCGCAAGTTCTCATTACAAGCAGAAGCAGCAGCACTCCCCCTACTGGTTAGAAAGATCTTCTGACTCAGGTATTTAGTACATAATTACTTCAAGTTAATACAACTTATTTACTTGAATACTGAACCACAAACAGGTTTAGAAAATGTCACGCAAAAGTTACAGATGCCAAACAAAAGATGTATACATATGGAGCTTGATCAATACATATGAAACTCTAAACATTTTTAATTGTGTATAACGAGCATACATGTTTAAAATAAAGGAATTTAAAGATCTGCTAGGAGCTTATCCACGTAGAGTACCTTGGGGCGTCTTTGATGACATTTCTTCGGCCCTCAGATGATGCTTTCTTCTCTGGATGTTTTTGTGCTGTTGCTTTGACCGCTTCTGGTTGCTGCGTGTTGGGAAAAATCTCCTTCGACTTCACCTAAGCAGGATATATGGCTATTGATGTTTTGAGAAGTCTATCGGAAGCATATGATCACTGGTGTCAAAAACACTAACAAAACATGTTGCATGTTGAAAAATGTGTGTGTGTGTCAAACCTGGACCTGAAGAGGCAGCGTGTTCTTGAAGCTGTCTGCAGCATCCGTTTCCTCCCTGAACATCACTTGAATCTCAGAGTCTGCCTGCTGCTGACTGACCAACAGCACATCCTCATCCTCTTTCACCTGGCACACTAACGACTTCCGGATCGATGTGCCTTCATGCACTATGTTACCCTCTTTACTCTTATTGACATTCGGGAAAGGAATTGTGAGAAATGCTTCTGTATTACCAGAGCCCAAATTCGCATTCACACTTAGGGAAGTGGCAGAGGAGGCTTTTACAGACTTGCGAATTACTGTTGGTGAGGACCAGCTCTCTTTCTCCAGGTCTAGTTTAGGACTTAAAATCGGAGCTCGCTTAACAAGCTCCCTAAATTTGTCCGACGGGGTGGACATGATTGGAGTGGACACAGGCGGTGTTTTGTCATTTGACAAATTTGGGATAGTAATTTTATACGATTTTATAAAATACATCTCATCACTTTTGGTGATCTCGCTTTCAGTTGTGACCTTTGACTCGCCTGGGTCAGCTGAGTAATATGATTTTGTAACATAACCCTCATCACTTCCAGCTTGTGCGTCTTTGTCGAGCAAGCACTCTGATTTCCCTTGTTTTTGCCTTGAGCTACACCACCAGCTGTGGCCCTCCTCGGCTGGAAGCTCCTCCTCATAATAAATCGGAGGACTCTGAATGAAATCCTCTAGGCCATCGGCGCTGACATCAGGACTGTCAATTGGGCTCAGACACATGATCTCGTCCACGTCATAATCTAAAGCAATAACGTCCGCACTGTCTTCATTGTGTACAATCGCTGGGCTGCTTGAGTGAACATCAGTAAGTGACACACTGCTCTGACCATCAGGCTTATCATTACCTTCAATCCAGCCCTGGCCTAATGGTTTTTGATGAGACAGAGGTTTTGCTACCCTTTTAATCTCCTCTAGTGTTACAGAGGAGGATTGTGGGGAGACGAGCTTCACTTGTCGGAAAGCATCGAAGGAATCTAAAACATAGGCTGAAGCTGGAGAAGGGTGTCTGGCAAAACAGGGTTTTTTCGGCGGCGTATCGTACGTCTCATCAAGGCATGAATCATCCAGTCGTCTCTTACGCCCAACAGATGTCCTGCTGTCACTTAACTCGAGGTTCCAGTTCCAGGAAGGACTGTCAGGACTCCAGGACGGACTGACCGAACAGGAATTGGTGGCTTTGTAAAAGACCATGCGAGAGTAAACGGAGAGGGGCTTCAAGTGGGGAAAATGTCTCGTCTTATCTGAGCCATGTTTACGGGAAGCGGTCTTGATGGGTTGCTTTCTGTCTGCCATCATGATTTAGACAGGGAAACTAGATCACGATAATTTTAGGCCGGAGTGGTGGCACCTCGAAAGGAAAAATGAAAGGTGATCGTTACATTTCAGGCAGTGAAAAAAGGAACCGATAATCTAAATTTCCTTTGCTTAATTCTGCCTTTTGAATACAAGTGTGTCATTAAGTTGTTAGAGCTTAGAGTTCTTAAGTCATTAAGTTGTTAGAGCTACTATATTTCTTATTTGATTTGACAAATTGAATATCATTGCAAACTTCAGGAATAAAAAGCTGTATGGCTCCAAAAACAGCCTGAAAATTATTGTACACGTTTAAGCAAAGATCCTAATATTTGAATAGGATTATGTAGATTAAAACCATATCTGTGTGTGTGCACACACAAACACACACACACAAACACATATGCATACATACATACACACACGAACAGTGTTATATGTGTCAAAACAAACTGGAAAATAACAAATCACTAGACCAACCTGGATGCATTTTATCTTATTTTATCTTATATTAGTTTAAAAATGTGTTGTTTATTCTACAGCTAACATCATCTACTCTTGTGATCGTTTTTATCACCAAGACGTTGAACAAATGTACACAGCCGACTTCTTAACTACCTACATAAGATAAAATTAGGCACACAGCAATTATTTCATGTCCAGTTTTTATATTATATGTATATGTAAATGTGTGTTCGTTAGATAAATAAATAACTGACAAAAAATAGTTACCGGCGACCGTGCTAGCTAAGCTGTGCCAGGTTTCTCTGCTAGCCTACACGTAGCTAGCAAGCTAGTTTTACCTTAAAAAGGTAAAAAGTTAACTTAATAAATGTTTACGAAAGTTTATTTAGACTCAGGTTGAGTAGGTGTGCAGTACAACTTGCCTACCTCAAGACCCACCTTGAGTAAAGACACTAGCGAGCTAAGCGCATTTTCCGGCGTTGCAACTGAAATAACGACAAACTGATTTGAAAATCTGGCGCGCGCGCTGCGACTCGCTCCCATTTATAGCGTTTGGCGCACAGCGAGCTCTGTGATTGGCTGATTTGTGTGGCGCGTGCTGTCCGTCCACGTGCATTCACAATACCGTTTCAGGCCATTCTGAGAGCTCATATTTTTGCACAAATTGTAGTGAATACAGTTTGGTTTGAGATATGAGGCCATACACTCTGTGGCCACTTTATTAGGTACACTTTGTACCTACACCCATTTGCCCTACTATCACAGTGAGTTGTTAGTTCTAGTGCACCTATTTGATTGGGGTTTCTCATATTTTGTCATAGTTTGTGCAAACATTTTGGGATTCATTCATTCATCTTGTGCTTTATTTTGTTCAGGGTGGCAGCAGGTCCAGTGGTACACGTCACCACACACACACACGTTCTCACTTAAGGATCAATTTAGAGTGACTAATCCACCTATACACACTATATGAAAGTTAGTGGACACCTGACCTTCACATCTATAAGTGCTTTTTCAACAACCGATTCCAGATATTGTCCCATCCTTGTTTTTATTATAACTTCCACTCTTCTGGGAATGATTTCCACTAGATCCTGGAGCTTTAGTGAGATCAGACACTGATGTCAGGCGAGGAGGCCTGGGGTGCAGTCAGCGTTTCAATTCATGCTCACTGGTGTTGAGGTCAGAGCTCTGTGCAGGACACTCGAGTTCTTCTACACCAACCTTGGCAAACCATGTGTTCATGGAGCTCAGGGGCATTGTCACGCAGGAACACGTTTGGGTCCCTTAGTCCCAGTGAAGAGAAAATGTAATGCTACAACATACAAAGACATTCTATACAGTTGTGTGCTTCCAACTGTGTGGCACCAGTTTGGGGAATATAGGTGTGTAGGCTCACATATAGGTGTGATGGTCAGGTGTCCAAAACGGTTAACCATATAGTGACACTGCATGATTTTGTGAGGTGGGAGGAAGGCAGAGAATCCAAATGAAATGCACACAGATACGGGGAGAACACAAGACACATGTCCGCACAGGCAGAACCTGAGCTGAGGACTGAACCAGGGTACAATGCTACCTTTTGGGCTTCTTGATAAACTCAAAACATTTTAACACTGGTACACTGATTTTACTGTTTAACATTTATTACTAGGGTGAAAATATTTTAATATTTCTAGTCATTTTTGGATTAAAAAAAAACCTTTCAACTGGTGTGAATTTTCAGTCTACCAAGCCCTAAAACATTTTGGTCGTTCTGCTTCATAAAATTATTCCACTATTTCCCACACACTCACTGGTAGGTTATGGTCTTTAATACAAAAATGTGTTATGTAATGCACTCAAAAAATCTGAGCACTGAAAAGGTAAAGCTAAACAATGCAATGCTTAACACTGAGAGGTGAGATGGATTAAAAAAAAAAAACTGCCCCAAATCCAATGGGGTAGAAGCATGTAAAACCAAGCAAGTGAAATATTACTAAATAGTAGGAAAGTTATGCACAGCAAGTATACATTCCTTATGTAATGATCTGATAAGGAACATGACCTCACTGTTTAACTTGGGCAAAAAAACACATGAATAAACCATAAATCTTTAGTCATGAAAATTATTTCCCTGAAATTAAACTATGTGCTTTGAAACGATTCTTGGCAGGGAGTACAAAAATACAATTCCAATATAAAATATAAGAAAAGATTGTCTTCTGTATAAACTCTCGCCGCATATTTTTGGTTGTCCGAGATGCTGAAGCTTGGCTAGAGCTGTGAAAACCACCAAGCAGAAGAGGAGGAGAAAAAAAAACAAAAAACAAACAAACAAAAAAGTCATATAAGCAGTGTGAACATACATTTCTTTAAAGTATTCCCTCCCTCAAACAGATCACCAGTTTACCAAACTGGGTCACACACACACCACACTCTCCCCTCAGCACACACACACGCCTTACCTGTTAAGTAACAACCCAAGTGGAGTTAATGTCTCTAGAACATTACAGTGTTATACTGCATAGCCAAATTCGCAAAAGCTGACCTAAACTGCTCAAAACAATTATATATAACCGAATTACACGCCGTTCTCATTTATGCAATTATCATACATGCATTTCATACAGCTTACACACACACAAAAAAGAGAGAAATTAAAAATACAAAACTGACTGTAACAGAAAGCATCATAATACAAAAGCAGATTAAAGCCAAATACCACTCACAATAAAAAACAAAAACACACAAAACAGTTATTGCTTTGGTCTGTGCAGTTCTTGTATTCTGATGACAATGCAGCATCTGTTTAGTTTTCAATCAGTCCCCTCCATCCATCAGCGACGCGATCATCCTCGTTCCCTTTCTCAGCCTTCCCATGCCCCATCCTCTCTCGCGCCTTCTCTCAGAAGCCAAACCCATCCTCACCGTCGGCTTTGTCCCAATTGCAGGGTGACAGGCACTCGTCAGCGTTGTAGTCCTGAGAGTTTAGCCCAGTGTCCAGGACCTGGGGGTTAACGCGACACTCAGCGAGTCTGCAGATCACAAAAAATAAATAAATAAATAAATAAATGTTTTATTGTGCCAGTGTGTAAGGTGCACACTCAACGTCAGGGGTTAACAGTTCCCACTCCTGGAGCACTGAGGTCATTCAGAGATTTTTGACTTCATTGTTCAAAGAAACCCCCAGAGCTACCAAAATGCATTTTACAGTTCAAATTGTTGAATGCAGGAACTGTTAATTAATCCATTTTTAAGAGCAGCTATTAAAAAGACAATGCTGAATTGCAAAAAGAGCCAATAGTCAATGACTAAAAATAACTCAGAAGGTCAGTATGCCGGAGCATCTTCTTTCAACTGGAAGATCAGGTAGGATTTAGTGACGAGTGACACTCCTGCCATTAGACAATTTACAAAACAATGCTTTCGTGACAAGCAGAGGTTTGTAAATTGTCTAATGACATGACGTATCACTCGAATCATGAAATCTGATCTGTTCTTCCAGTTGAGAGAAGATGCTCCATCATACCAACCTTTCGAGTTATTTTGATCAGACTCACTTTTTTGGCACATTTTAAATTGTTGGATCTTATTTAATCTGGAAACAGTGACACCATCAGATGGCCATTCACATTCTGTAAGAATACTGTTACAGTAAACATGCCATTATCCCATAAATGGGTGAGAATGGAAAACATGGGGGGAAAAATGCACTGATGTGTACGTACATACAAGACTGAATATCTATACGTAGTAAGTCAGACTGGATTTGTGCTGAATCGTGAGTTCTCATTCATCCCAGGGCTTTCAGAAATTCTAGTGAATTTTGGGAAATTGCTCTGCTTTACTCTGTGTTACTCACATGTCTAATTCACATTAAAGACACTTATGAAACATGTCAATTTACACAAGATCATGAAGTGTAAATTCATGGTGAAGATTCCAGGTTTAAACTGAGTAGGTTTTAAGAGGCTTCTTTAACTGATAAAGGCTCTTGGATGAGTGATAAAGCATCTTTAAGATCACATGTTAACTCAACTTGACTTACTACTATTAGACACCAAAATGAATTAATGAAAATTACAGACATAAATAAATACTATATCTACAACAGGCAAAGAACCCTGCCATTTCTAAACACATGGTCCTACTTAAAATTTTTGCATCATTTAAAAATCTTTTTATTTTGCATCTGAACAGGGTTCTGAGCAGGAAATTATGAGTCATGGTGAGAGAAATCTACACATAAACTACGGTGAAGAACATCACTGGTGAACAGAAGGCTAGGTTTAATGGTGGTGAATGTGAATGGAAATGGAGTAAAACGGACAGGGGAGGACGCTACAGGTCTGGTAATGATGCTATACACTTAACGAAGCACTTCTTTACCTGAACATGACTCAAAACTATCCAAACTGCGACTGAAGAGAAACACATCATCACAAAAAAAAAAAAAGTCAGTATGAGTAAAGTCTACAGACCAAAAAATATTCATCAGCTACACTTTATGACTGAAAAGTTCCCCCCCTCAGCCTGTAGATGGCGCTGACCAGCTTCTCAGATTTAAAGACTCCTGTGAGTGTTTTCAGGCTCTCATGGACCCCACGCTGGCACTCATTAAAGGTTTACTATAGGCCAGTCAGTGCTGCATGACAAGGTCGAGGTGTCAGGGCACGAGCTGTGTGGGTTCACTCACTACGAGACTGATTCAGAGAGTCTGAAATGTCTGAAACGTGTGCGAAATGTGTACGACAATGGCGAGATATGTACAGAATCACATCATAAATATGCATATCAGAGAGGAAGACAGGAGACAGACGGGACACATACTTTAATACAGCTGTTGTCAATCCTTTTTCGTGGATAGCAATCGTCATCCACATAATCTAAACCTAATAATAAACGGATTTTTAAAAAGTTATAAAGTATGTTATTTAACAAAGAGAAAAACAGAACTGTTAACATGAGGTTTTCTGTAAGGAGATGTTTATTTTGGATTTATGGAAGGAGTCTCAAGTGTCAGGAACTAACTTGTTTCGTGGGTGCTCCACAATGTTAAATGTAACTACAAACTGATGAAGTATGACATGTTGTTGTTTTAATTAATTAAAAAAAAAAAACAAATTGTCAAATGTCCCCAATTTCCCTCTAATAAGTATTCCTTCTAAGCGTTAATTGCTGTGCATTAGCTCTTTAAAGCTCATATTAGTGTTTCCTAGTTTCGAAATAAGCAGCAAATACTCAGCACACTTTCTAAAACGCCATGGCAACAGAGTTCGTACACTACACGTTCACCCTCAGACCCGTCCGCGATGAAAAGGAAAACATGCCAAACGTCCGAGAGTGAACCTGTAGGCTCAAGACAAAGGTCTAAAGGTGAGTCTGTCCCCATATGAACCTGCTACACCTGCTCTGATCCCCTCTGTAAATAACGTGCGGCAGAAGCAGACCTTGAACTGGGACAGAGAAACGTTTTTAGTGACAGTTCGACCCGGCTGTTTCACTTAAACTAAAGCATATTAAAAACACTCAGGAACTAATTTTTTTTCCCTCTGATATAATGAATAATGTGCAAAAACTTTCAAAAAAGACAAAGAAGTCTAATTTACACCAACAAGACATTTGGAGTGTTAGGTTTCCCAGATGTTCCAGTCAAATAGTCTATGTTAACGTTAATTAATAGTGGGGGAAAATAAACCTGCCAGGATATAATAACCAGATGGCGTATGTCATAGATGTCTTCAGATTATGAACAGAAAACTCTGACCTCTTTATTCTGGTTCTTTTTAAACTATTTCTGTAAATATGTATTTGATAGTTGCCTTAAGCACCGTTTAAACTATCCTGTTACAATTAAATACACAGCCGCTGTAGTTTACACAATGGTTTAAGGTACAGCAGCTGTCTTTTCTGTTGGACACACACTAGCAGACACACACACACACACACACACACACACACGCCAGGATGAACTTTTCCCAGCAGCAGCTGAAGTGTCTGATATTAGTTCTAACTGGAATGAACCTGAGATTCTCCTCATATTGATTTAATTACCTATTTAATTGAATTTGTAGGATTTGTCTAGTCTAGGCACTCAATAAGGAGAATAATACAGTGGACAGAAGAGTGTTTAGAGCTTTAGGGCTCTAAGCTGTGAGTTCTGGAAAAATGAAATTTGGCCTGCAGTTCCCGGATAAAACAAAGTCAGGAAATCTTAAAGCTTGCATTAGATTTAGGTACTTTACTCATGTTAAAACTTAATTAGCCGAAGTGAAATTCGGTCTCTTTTTCCAGACAGATACATATGGAAGAAAAACAGTGAAAGTTTAACAGTTTAATCTTCTTCTGAACCACAAACTGAGTCTCCAATTCCTTCCTTCATCCAGTTAGAAATTCAATAATGACTTGTTAAATAGCTCGGTCACAATATTATTAAACCATAGAATAACACGCAAGCCCCGTTCAGCATGGTTCCTATACGAAACCATAAAGACGAGCAGCGAGAAGGGTGTGGTGTCGCTACAAAAAAGTCTATATTTAGAGCTGTGTGTGTGTGTGTGTGTGTGTGTGTGTGTGTGTGTGTGTGTGTGTGTGTGTGTGTGTGTGTGTGAAACAAATCTTTCCAAACTGACTCTGCACACCCAGATTCAAGTTTGACTGTGTGACTGTGCAGAATGTGGTCAAAGGACAAGCATACAAAGAAAGCTACCTTTCATATAACTCATATTCATATACAGAGGCTTAAAGCTGCATCATGGGGAAGGCTGCAACTGCTTAGAGTTTGAATAATGCAGCATCGTGAAATACTGGTCTTTTCCTTTGCACTGTAATATCCGGAGTTAATTAAAAGGCTGTACTGTTCTACACAGAAAATAAACTTCACAAACCTGGAGAAGGCTTCATCCAGACCGTCATCAAGCTCCTGCATGAGAAATGAAAAGGCACAAAACTGATGAACACGATCATGAGAATCATACAGCACGTGATTTAACTGTGACACTTCTGCACTACGAGTAATGCACTGGTGATCGTCTTGGTGCTTTAACCTGCAGCCTTTTCCCCAGATCTCACTTCTGACTGGTGCAATACCACGAGCTCCTAATCTAATCATAATGACTTCTGCCTGCTGGGACGAACACATTTAATCCGTATAAATAGTCCTGTCTAGACACTCAAACAGCAACCTAATATAGCAGAGAGCAGTGAAGTCTCTCGCAGTTAAAAGATATCTGAGCTAATTGGGAGTGTTTGAGGTCCTCATGATTAATCCACAATCATCATTTCCATAGAGAGTAAACACGACAGGTACAATCGCTGAACAATCACGTTTTACTCATTAAGTCTTGGAACACAGTAATATTTAGTGGAGTCAAACAAGCTAATTATTTAAATGTGCTGTAGACAATATTTAATACAGCAGTAAACAACAGTACATCATTTATTGAATTCTCCAGTCTGATTGGTCAGAAGGTGTTGATTAATTTTCTATGACAGTAGCTCTGACAGTCAATTCAAACTATACGTTTACATCAATGCGCTCGTTCTAATACGTTATTGTTTCTATAGTAATGACGTACTAGGACACATAAATGGATTTTGAGAAGTGCAGATATGGTGAAGTTTGTGAAGAATGTTTATTTAGCATTTATGGAAGGAGTCTCCATTGCCAGTGCTTTGGAACAGCTAAAGGTAAAGCTGTAAGTGTCCCAACATTGGAAAGTCTGTCCTTTTTCCAGTACAAGAAAGGATGGAGAACAGTGTGGTGCTAATGTAACTACAAATGGATAAAAACCATGACGTGTCAAACATCAAGCTTTAGTTAAAATCACAGACTGTACTTTTAATAATGTAGTACAAAAAGGCACACAGGGAAAAAAGACTGATCCATGCCATCTATCCAAAATATATTACATTATATATCCTGGAAGCCAGTAACTATCCAATCCACTCTTGCCTTAATATTTAATATTTTTTATTTTGTGGTAATTGTACTAAGAGTGGCAATGGCTAAACCGGCAATCTCATTTACTTTACTTTTTGAAGCTTCCACTTATAAGCAATTAAAGATTTGATCGGCAAGAACAGGCAAGCTGGGTGAGTCACATGATGCACATTCAGCATGTGAGTGGAAATAAACAATCAGACGCACTGAACATGACTCGACTGCACCAGTGAACATCTCATAAGACGAGCTGATTTATGTAGCTGTGGTGAATTCACTGTTGCTTATTGAGGACACGTGAGGCGTGCCGAAGCACGGCGGGTCGTTAATTAGCCTGACAGGATGGACGAAAGTGCTTATGATATACTACAAGTGCACTGTTGAGTTACAGGAACGAAACCGCCGACTGTGATTCACACAATCAATTCACTCCTGCACGTTTACACGTTTCCCTGGTGTCCGGGAACGAGCAAATGATTACAGCACTCCAGTTCTGCCTTGCTCACTGAATCGTGCTCGACGTGATTAATTGATCCCACCTGCTGTTTTGGCACTCCCACACTGCATATTAAAACACAAACAGATCCCACTGATTAGCCCTTAAAACAACAACAAAGCCCTCTCTCTGTCTTTGCTTTTTTTGTTCTACTTTTGTGTACATATAAAACAATAGTAAATCAGTCCCATTGTGTGTGTGTGTGTGTGTGTGTGTGTGTGTGTGTGTGTGTGTGTGTGCTTACTCATACAGTGGTGTGTTTGTCTCTAGCGAACATAGAACAGTTTAAATGTTTTCCAGTTTAAAGCAGTAATTACAATAGTTTGGATTCTGCAGTAAACAGCACTGCTATTCTTCACTCAGCTGACGGTGCTCTCACATGTACTATGCTTCTTTGTCCTTTGTGTGTGTGTGTTTGTGTTATAGTTCTCTAGTTCTCTCTCTGTCACACAGACAGATATATGTATATATACACACATACACACGCGCACACACACAAACTACATGTGACACAGTTATTTGCAGACAGACCAGACAAAGAGAGAGACAGAGAGAGAGAGAGAGAGAGAGAGAGAGAGAGAGAGACAGAGCCAGATAGAAAAAAACAGAGAGATAGACAGTTATGTTGGCAAGGAAAGTTACACAAAGCGCTAAACGCAGGGGTGCCATTAATTGTGACACGATTTTTAATAGTTCAGTTAAAGCCTTATTTAACCCATCTTTACCACTGTGTGCTCCAGAATTACTGGTGAGATTTCTCACACCATGCACAAATACTGTTTACTTGTGCGTGCGCGCATGTGTGTGTGTGTGTGTGTGTGTGTGTGTGTGTGTGTGTGTGTGTGTGTGTGAAAGAGAGTGTGTGTGTGTGTGTGTGTGTGTGTGTGTGTGTGAGAAAGAGAGAGAGAGAGAGAGTGTGTGTGAGAGAGAGAGAGTGTGTGTGAGTGAGAGAGTGAGAGTGTGTGAGAGAGTGAGTGAGTGAGTGAGTGAGTGAGTGAGTGAGTGAGTGAGTGAGTGTGTGTGTGTGTATGTGTGTGTGTGTGTGTGTGTGTTTGTTAGAATGTGAGAGAGAGAGAGCGCGAGAGAGTGAGGGAGAGAGTGAGAGTGAGTGTGTGTGTGTG
>CM074947.1:27843470-27853650 GCA_037577455.1 Pangasius macronema | reverse complement strand
TAAATGCAGAGCACAAAGTCACTTCACTTCACTTCAAATAAAGTTCACACTTAGTGAGAAGGATCGCAACGTATCGAGATAACTACCGTAATTTCATCAATCAATTTTTATTTCTTTGTATTATAAAGCAATTAAGTCAGTCATGTTTCTGTACATTTTATTTATGAAGTAAGGAATAAAACACTTGAGGGCGTGTCGTTATGCTAACCAGACAGACGAAATCTGTGCGGCTCATGGAGTATTTCTGCTTAGAAGGGTCTGCCCAGTACAAATGAGTTTTGCTCAGCAAGGAAAAAAAAACAAAACACTGAAGGCATGAATTGCCTTTCTCGCTGCCTCTGTTTTTCTCTCTGTTGTGCTCTAATGAGCAGCATCAGTCCGGGCCAAAGCAAGGTCAAAGACTTGACGCCAATCAGCCTCTGCTCTATAATGCAATGCACCCAGGTCCACTGAATAACCTTCTAAAAATGCCACTACTATTGCTGGAGGAAAAAAACAATTCACACTCTCTCGAACTCAAAAAAAAAACGCTAGTGTAGGCATGCAAGTCTTTACAATAGCATGCTACTTGCGACTGAATTTATAATGATGATTATAATGATGTTAATGATATAAGCCATGGCTGCGATCAGCCAGATGAAAAGTACGTTCATCTTCGGTCTCTTTATTGGTGTATTTTCTAGGTAACTTGGCAAGGACTTGCCAAAGTATGCTTGGACCGCGGAGGTCACTGTTTGCAGCTTTTTGTTTTTTTTTCTTCCCCTTGTATGAATCTGCAGTAGAGGTCACAAGTTTCATTTTGTACCAGCCAGTAGCACAGCACCTTATGCACTAAACTCCTACTGCCACATTCATTTTGAACAAAGACACCTTGAGCTACACATGATATTAATAAAATAAAGTAAGAGCATAAATAAGGCATAAGCAGCATATAAGCTATATGCATAAGTATATAAATAAAACATATGTTCAAACACCTGTGCAGCTGAAAGTCAGGAAGCGGCAGCTCACTTTGCACTTTGCTTTGCAGCGTGTCTTCATGCACGTTCGTATTTTCTTCACAGCTCGTTACTATACTCTGCAGCATCTCCATTTTCTCCTTACGAAAGCTTAGCTAGGATTAATGTGGCGATTAGTTGCTTTTAAATCGTTTGGTGCAGACTGTAAAGTTTAAAAGTAGATCTATACCTACACTAATCATATAATCATTTGGCATACAGAATCCTGTTCTTCTTCTTCTTATTATTATTATTCTACTCGAAAATTTGGGCCTCAAAATTCAGCACAGACACACAGACATGGGGTGTTTTTGCTTTTGGGAAAGATTGACATTTAGGTTGCTGCAAAATAACACTCCAAAATACAGCTTTTACTTTTAGTCAGAAGGTCATGCAGACCAAACTGTAGGTGCTACACACTTGGAATAGCTGGAAGATCATTGAAACCACCTAGCAACACCATAGCGACCACCTAGCAACACCCTTCCAACCAACTGGCATAGCATAGCATAGCATAGCAACCACCTAGCAACACTCTAGAAACCAACTGGCATAGTATAGCAACCACCTGCAATATAATAGCAACGCTTTAATGCTTTAATCTTTGAACATAATTTTTAAGATTATAACCTTTAACTATTATTTTAGCCTTTTAGTCTTTGCATGCTTAACTGTTTAACATTTTAAAATCAACAACAACATTCATCCAAGAGCATTAACCTTCTAATTTTATATAAGATCCTTTAAAAAACACTGAGATTTAAAATATTCCCAACAGTATTTTGTTTTGTTTTTCATTTCAGACTTTTCAGGCCCAGAAATAAATTCCACCCACACCTAGAGCATATATTAAAAAAGGTTCCCTAAAAGATAACTCATGAGCCAAATGCAGTTTCATCAGACAGTTGGGGTGAAGTGGAAGTCAATATTTGCCAATATTTCTATTACAGACTGCTCCTTTAAATAATGATGAAACAGATATGACGCAAAAATCAAACTGAATGTGAAGAGGAAAATGACTTGTAGCAGGATGAGAACCGTTATTTTGCAGTACTGAAAACTGTATATGCACCCACACCCAGACACACACACACCCACACACACACACACACACTCACCCACCCACACACATACACACACACTAGAAGTAAGTAACTCTCATATTTGCCCTACCAACATGGAATAAACACAATTAACACACGATCTGATGAATTTGCATTTGACTGTGAAAATGACTAAACAGTTCACCGCAGTGGTGGCACAAAGTTCACTTCAACCCCTGTAAAGTTAATGTTTTTTTTTTCCTTTTTCAGATACGCAAGTGTTGTGAAAGAAAAAGTTACTCTTTATGAGAGATGGTGCAAGCCCACAGGACTGAACTACAGCCGAATGATAAACTGCACATCATGAAATGACCGGAGTCGGATTCACACCAGCTGACCTACGAAACCTTTTCACCCGCCGCACGTTTTCAAAAGTGTCCACAATGTGTCTCTTGGAAAGCGCGTTATTCTGTGTTTTATAAAAAGCTTCTTTTCCCCCTCTCAGCAAACACATAAATAGCAGATGACTGTGACAAATCTGAAAATATGATTTTGTTTTTTTCTTTTTCTCAGAAGCCAGTATTTTGACCCCTTTAAAAGCAGTGACACATGAAGAGCAACTCAGCTCTCTGGAGAGAGAGAGAGAGAAAAAAAAAAAAACAGTTTCTTGGTATTTATCAGTCTCATAAATATTAATGGTTTGGTATGCTGTGTCTTACGAAACTTCAAAATAAAATGATTACATTTAAAAGCAGAACTGAGAACTGCACAACGCAGAGAAATAAGGCATGAGATCACACTGTAGCTTTTACTGATGAACCAGCGTTTCTGGTCGTTTATTCCAAAGTAAGCACTTTGAAAACTTTAAGTACGATGTCATTCTCGTGGGTCAGAGATCAGAGGCACACGAGTCTTCAATCACATGACCTTTTATTGGCAAAGTAGGTGCTGTTTAAGCATGTTTATTAGCAAAATGAGCCAGTCTCTGAAAAATAGTCTGGCTTTCTGTAGAGCAGATGACCAAATTCAATCTCCAGATAATTCTCTCTCAATTAAGCTTGATTTGATTGATATACCCTCATTCGCTATAATTCATTCATTCATTTAAGCATTAAGATCAAACACTGACAGGATGTCAAGAAAGAGAACGGAGATAAATCACAGGATTTAGCCGTTTCCTTTACCCAGGACTCATCCTCACACATCAAAGTCTCCCCTGTGGCGGCCCTGAAAGCTGGGATCAGGTGGGAAATGAAAGCGTCCCCCCCCACCCCCTGTGTGTGTGTGTGTGTGTGTGTGTGTGTGTGTGTGTGTGTGTGCACAAGGTGGAGTGCTATCATGTGTGTGTGTGTGTGTGTGTGTGTAACTGAGGGCGTGTTGGTGGACGGGAGGTTCTTTTGAGTCACTGAGCCGAGTGAGAGGAATCACAGCAAAATCAAGAAGGCCAAACAACAGCCCGGTCTTCCTGCTGCTCTGAGCAACATTTCTTTTTTCTTTTCCTTCATCTCAGTGGGTGTGTATCAGTCAGCAGGTCAGATGAAGACACACATCCAGACACACACACACACATAATATCAAACCCGGAGAGGGCAGGTGGAAGGGAGCAGGTGTTTTTCCCTCAAATCCCTGAAGACACACACGCAGTTGGCTGCGAGAGCTGAAGAAAATTAGTCTGTGGAGCAAATCCCACTCAAGAAAACACACACACACACACACACGTCTGCACACACACACTACACGAAGCAATCACAGCCTCGACTCACTAACTGCATTTCACACTCTATCACAAATAAAATGAACACAGAACGCTAATATAATAAAGCAATAATCATGTCCACTACTGGAGAAACACATGGGGTGTGTGTGTGTAATGTGTGTAATGGGTTTTAGTGAAACAGAGCATGGAGGGGTCATCAGGAGTATGAGTCAATCACTGCACACTGCTGCTGCTTTTACACGCGCGCACACACACACACACACACACACACACACACACACACACACGCACACACACAGAGACAGAGAGACACAGAGATATGGACACACAGTACACGGAGAGAGAATCAGTTCTGAGATCCAAAACTTAGAACTGCCAACATACTGTGTCTAACTTTAGACTCTGGCTAGAAAAAAACAAACAAACAAACAAACAAAATAAAAACACTACACGTCATCCTATAGACATTGAGACATTGTTTTTCTTAAGAGCAGCACAGGAAGGGACATCCCACGCTCGATGAAATCAGACTGCCAGAAGCAGTGCGGATTCGGGAAGTGAAACTCGAATTCTCCCAAATTCACAAGCAAGGTCAGTGACCACAGAAAGAGGAGGAGGGCCGAGCGAGTCGATCGTCTTATCCACACCGCAGGCTGCTATCACGAGAAAGAACAAGCGACACGGGAAAGCCGAGAGAGCGGGTGACAGACGAGAACGGGGCCGAGCGCAGGGATGATGGCAGATGGTGAATGGGGCATTGTGTGTGGCCATCAGCCCACCTGCATTAATCCGTCTTCCACCCGCTCCACACACAATGCTACTTTCAGCTCGGCACAACTTGATACAGCGCGCACACACACACACACACACACACACACACACACACACACACGGTCTTGTATTACCGTCTCTGTCAGGCATTTCCGTTAACCTCCGTAGCACTTGGGCTAAGTACTTCTAAGCCTATTCTTAACCTTATTTATTAAAATTTATTAACATTTTTTTTACTAGGACCAAACAAATGTTTCCTTAGTGTCAAACAGATATTAACACACTCACACAGGCACTCAGGATGGAAACATAATCAACGGCGGGGTGGTGTGATGTGGACTGACGCAGAATAAGTGTTACTGTACCCTGAGGTAGACTAGTTTCCAACAACGGCACCTCACAAAGGGTTTTATTCCTCTTATACCACAGCAATTTGTGTATTTATTAAAGAATTACACACAGTGCTTTTTATACCACAGTGCAGCTGAATGCTCAGATCTGTGCGTGATTTTTGTATCATTTTTTGACTATAGTCCCAGCTGTAAAATAAACTTTAGGTTAATATTAATGCCCACTTGTAGAGAGGATTTTAGTAACGTGTTGTTTAACAAAGAAAACTGTATAACCGCTAAATGTGACGTTTTTTGTTAGGAAACGGTCAACATTTATGGAAGGTGTCTCAGGTGTTAGTGCTCAGTTTCCCAGCAAGTCTTCATCAGGACAAAGTACTTTATGAGAGAGAGAGAGAGAGAGAGAGAGAGAGAGAGAGAGAGAGAGAGAGAGGGGGAGAGAGCGAGCGATGCCGAGGGAATGACTGTTTATCACAGCTGGAACGTGCTTATCACAGCTGTAATTAAGAACAGGAACTAATTTGTCTCTCTGACTTTCCACAACATTAAAGCTAAACTAACTGTTTTTATTTACACTTAACAAGACAAATTATCACTTGCACTACAGCAGCTACAAATGATCGCTCCCTCAACAGCCTCTCTTTCTCTTCTCTTTCTTTTTTCCCCTCGCTCTTGAAGATGAAATACTTACTTTATTTCGTTTACAGTATACCACACAGTGACCGAGGCTTTGTCGTCACCTTCTTTGTGACAAAGTATCAGAAAATAATCTTCAGCTCTGTGATGGGATTAATCACAGATCTGTAATGCAGTGCAATTCAATACTATGACTTAAGGTGTGCTTAAAATGAAGACCTACAAACTACAATTAATTACACTGAAGTGAGGGTGTAATATTTCAGACGGACCTACAAGGATGCAGGTACTTGTAGAGTGAACATACCTGAAGAGTGAACATACAATGGATGCAACACTGAACACCGCACTACCTCTTTAGAGATACACAGAGTCGGTATGAATTTCAGATACTTGGGTGTGTCTTGACAGAGAACAAAGTGCACTTGGCACTGAACACAGGAGAAGCTTGCGAGCTAGCAGGCCTTTAGGCACTAATCCGATTCCGGTGTCCCGTCAGAAATTCTGCACCGTCGACATTTATGTGAGCAAAGCTGTGCATACGGTCTGGCAAAAACAAGAGCCTGGACATGCTCGTGTTGCAAAAGCACGCGGACTTTCTTGGGTATTATGTGCTGTGGGGAAATAATCAGTGACTCAGTGGGGTGATGTGAAGCAGAGTTCCTGCTCCCACCCTGACGCTGATTATTTTCCAATAACAGCACATGCTTTATTCCTCTTATACCACAGCAATTTGCTAACACTTAACACTTTATTTATTAAAGAGAGAGATGCCATAGGCTACTTTCTATCCATATATAGTTACAGTAAATGTTGCGTAATGTCTATCAACAGTCGTTCCCTCCCCAGCCTCTCTTTTTTTTCACCGTCTCTTGAAGTTTATAAGACAACAGTGTAAGTGCAAAGCCTTTCCTGTGTCGGAAACCTACAGCTACGGCTTTATCTCTGACTGTTACGGAGCACTGACACTGGAGAGCCCTTCCAAAAACAGCGAGTAAACGTCTGTTCACAGAAAACCAATGGAATCATATCAACATTTACACACATCGAATTATGGAGCGTCTGCCAAGTCCCTGTGAATTAGCTGTTACTATAATATCGTGTTCTAATATGACACTGGGAATTTTCGAAAGTAAACAAAGATAGCAAACAATTCTGTCTTCTGTAGCACAGTAAATGTGGTGCTAAAAGCTCAGATGTATCACAAGGGCATAAAGAAGAACACTTTTCCACCAGATAATGCGCTGCGATACAAGTCCACAATGCCACGTGTTTAGATGGTTAAAAAAAAAAAAGTGATAACAGAAACAATGTCAAAACCACACTGATGGCTGCAGAATAAATTCTTATACACCAGTATCATACTAGCAGTTTCACAATGTTACAGTTAGCACGGCAGCCCTAAAGGCAACTAAAGAGCAGCTCTGAAGAGCCCTTTGTGAAAGCAGCCATGTTTTCCTCTTGCTCCATCCCTGCCCTAGCTGCAACCACAAGCAACAAACTTAAAGACCACAGATTTACAGCGTGCTTAAAGGGCCTCTTTATGCATTTGTTAGTCTAGATAAATAATTCAGGCTTCCTCAAGAACTTTTTATGTTAAAATGTGTAGCTGCTGTGCAACACTCAGGCATGCTTTGAGTTGCCTGATACCAACATGCAAGAAAATTAAAAAAAAACATCCAGACAAAATATCCAACTCGGAGCATTTCAGGATGGAACCCATACTAACTGGATAAATCTGATCAATTCAGTTCAATTAGGACGCTTGTATTAAAAGCAGTGTTCAGATTCGACCACACATTCAGTGAGAACAACCTCCCGTGTTGCGGGAATGTTATCCTTCAAATGTATCTGGAGAAGCCGTTTCTGAACGCTGATTCCCAAGGCACCAAAATGTTAATTGCATTTCCTGAAACACGGTCTCATAGTCCCATTCTGATGACATCACTCCACTGCGTTCTTCTTGTTCTCTCGTGTAACGGTTTCAGTGAAACGCCTTGAATTGCACAAGTCAAATGTCATCAGTCCAGGCTTAAAGATGACAATTAAATGTGCAATCTTTATAAAAAAAAAATCTCTAGAGTGGGAATTCCCAGTTTAAAACCAGGACAATGTGGGGGAATGAGGCCAGACACAAAGCAGAGTTATTGTTAGCACCCTGACTTTGATTATTTCCCTAAAACAGCACATCCTGAAGTGTTTTATTTCTTTTATATGACAATTTACCAAACTACAATTTAACTCAGATTGTCTTGTTATTGATAAACCACAAAGCCCTTCATCTTGAAGAAAACATAAAGTTACAGCTTTACCACTGACACTGGAGACTCCTTCCATAAATATTCAACAACATCTCAATTACTCAAATATTCAGCACCATCTCCTGACAGAAAATTTCACCACGTTAACAGTTACATCATTTTTTTCTATTCATATTTCTTTATGTGGAGCTTCCAATCAGCTTTGGGAACACGAGAACAGCGCAGAACGTGAAATCAGCGACACTCACAGCTACTTGTTACTGTGGACTGTTTTATAATTGCAGTGTGGAGACGCCGTGACGACCGAGGCACGACGCGGAGCAGAAATGTCGATACGTATGCAGAACCTGCGTAAAGCCTCCTATAAATAACCTGCAGCTTTAATGGGATTGGAAGGCTGGGGAGTTGCTGTAAATAGCCCCAGGTGGACAATTTGTATTGCTTCAGGGCTTAAACAGCAGAACTACTAATGTGTTCGGGAGAAGTGACAATAAAAGTCGTACGTCTTTCACAGCACTCGCACACACCGTTTCACAACATACACAGATGATAACTATATTAAAAAAAAAAAAAAAGAATATATAAATTTTTTTTACAGTACATTATTGCAGAACAATTTTCCTGTTGTGGAAATAAATCCAGCCTTTGATATGCCCTTGCGTGACTTTACTTCACAAGGAAAATCAAATCACGCTGTGCACTTTAAAGCAGTAAAATCATTTACACCTCTAATACTGACCAATCTCCGATTTCAATGCTTCAACCAGATAAAGTCCCGGACTGCACGAGCTACCTCAGAATAGAAAGTTAAATGAGATCAGGAGAGATCATTCAGACGGCTTTCTTCCTTTCTTAAATCTCTTCCTGACCCTGGATTGCAATCTGCACTCTCAGTCTTCACACACACACACACACACACACACACACACACACACACTATGCACTGGCCTGCTCTCTCTCTCACGCAAAATGTGGATGTACAAGTTGGGAAGTACTGAAGATATCGCCAGCAGATCATAAATTTCAGAGAGAGAGCAGCTCGAAACAATCTCCACTGAGCAGGAAATCCAAACGCACTACAATCCAGAAAAAAGAAGGGCATCAGTTCCCACCAACAGGTTGAGAAAACACTCTATAAACTTTGTATTACTTCAATAAGAAACCGAGGTGTATTTTGTAAAGCGGGATGCAAGCAGAACAAACATTTCAGGCTCCTCAACAGAAATATACGTCATGATCATAATAATAATAATCATTAAACTAAAAGTAACGTCGCAAATTAACGCCTGCTGGGTCATAAAAACAGTTCCTAAGAATCCAAAAACAATGGCTGCTCCATACGACTCGCTAAAAGTTTTGAGCCAGCACTAAACTAAAAGCTAGCTCTAACAAAATTATAGCATAAGAGAATATGAGACCGTGTGCTCCGGCTTCGTGGTTTCTCACAGGGTGCTGAACAAGCGGCACCAAACCCCAGCCTTTAATTAGTCGTTCCTGAAGGGAAAAAAAGCCGTACAGTCGGTTTTGCTGGACGTTAGCATGTAATTTTAGTGCATTTGCCCCGTCTATACTGTCAAGCACAACTGGAACTCATGAGTTACAGAATTATTTAAAGTAAACTTCCACCCTAAAACACATTAAATATGCTTAGTGAAATATTGGTGATGTGTTTAGCGCTTCTGGTGCTAATCTGTAGATTGGTTGGTACTGCATTTTCATTATTCCTATGAGAACAACAGGGATGGTGATTTTGTGCCATGCTGATGTCACAGGAGAACATTTCAGCTATCTTAAACATGAGGGAGAACAGTCAGGTATCGTCTTGACTCCCAAAAACAAAAGGAACAAGTGTATCTTTGCTGACTCGCCAATTTCCACTAATGTAGACGTAGTGGAGATATTGGTGCAAACGTCGGACCATAAGCTCTAGTTCTCGATCTACAGCATGACGAGTGCGATGCCGCTGACAGAGGCATTAGCGCGAGGGCTGAAGCTTTGGAAGCTGATCTGTTTGTGCAGAGTGTACGGAGAAGGAAGTAAGACAGCTGGACAGGCTAAAGCACTAAAGCACTGCTGCATTGTTCTCTTTAGTCAAACATGAATTCCCAGTGGCACCACTATCAGCAGGTAGTCAGAGGTCATTGCGGGTAATTAAGGAAACTTTTAACCAACACGTCGATGAAACTTCTGGTGAATCACGCCATCGTTTAACTTTACCAACTTTTGTACCTGTCTCATTCATCATCTATACAGTGCGCAAGAGAAATTCATGCTTGTACAGACTGTCAGTGTGTATCTGCTCAGGATTTTAAGTGTATAGCATATATATACTACAGCATAGTATTAGCAACGTGCCTCCCATTCACATTGTCCCATTGACAATTTTTTCCACAAACCATTGATT
>CM074947.1:27806978-27843370 GCA_037577455.1 Pangasius macronema | reverse complement strand
GCTGATCTGTTTGTGCAGAGTGTACGGAGAAGGAAGTAAGACAGCTGGACAGGCTAAAGCACTAAAGCACTGCTGCACTGTTCTCTTTAGTCAAACATGAATTCCCAGTGGCACCACTATCAGCAGGTAGTCAGATGTCATTGCGGGTAATTAATGAAACTTTTAACCAACACGTCGATGAAATACGTTTAAACGTCAAGTGAGAAAACAACTACAAACACGGGATTAGTGTTTGGCGACAGAACCAGCAAATTTTCCAAGAACTGGCGTCCACCTGTCCAGCTGAAAGCCAAACGGTTTCGTAATTAGATGTGGGAACCGCAAACAACTTCTGGTGAATCACGCCATTGTTTAACTTTACCAACTTTTGTACCCGTCTCATTCATCATCTATACAAAGAGAAATTCATGCTTGTACAGACTGTCAGTGTGTATCTGCTCAGGTTTTTAAGTGTATAGCATACTACAGCATAGTATTAGCAACGTGCCTCCCATTCACATTGTCCCATTGACAATTTTTTCCACAAACCATTGATTTGTGGTTGGGATAGTGATTTCGCTCTTTTCTGAGTGAAATCAATCCCCTACAAATAATATAAACCTTACTGTTGATGTTTTTAAGAGGTTGAGTTCCTAACTCACAGACAAGCCCAGGATCTGGCAGTCATTATAACAAGAATCTTGGCAAATGCAGCCACTGGAACTAAAAGTGTCAGTAAAACGTTTGGCGAGAATGGGATTGTTTTCGGCACTGCTACAAAAAGGAAAGGTTAAAGAAAGTGACACTGGGCTTTTTAAGAGTATTTACTGCTATGGTGGATTTGAATGTTCATAAAGGAAATCAGGAGGTTGTGTTGGTGTAATGGCAATAAAACAACTTCCAATGAAAGTAGCAGGTTTTTAGTGCCAGAGTCATATTTCTAGCACTAGATCTTTTGTGCTGAAGCTGAGAAGAGTTCAAGGACTCCACGGCGAAACTGGCACCTCCTGCCCAGATTTCTCCAGTTGTCTTAATCTTAAAATGTAGTAGAGGAATAGATAAGCGACTATGGGTTAAGACACATGTCCCAAACCTTTTGAAAGCTCTTAAAATCATATATGCATTATCTTCAATGTGTATTTGTAACTACATCCATTCCAGTCACAACTTGTATTTAACTAAAAAAGTAGAGCTCACAAAACAGGGCAATCAAGTGCTCATCATTCCGATTAACACGACAAAAGATTTAACAAATCCCACAAGAACAAATTCTCACTGGAGGAGTTTGGATGTGGTATCGTTACCGCCAAGGACGTGAATGTCTCACGCTTCCACAATGGAAGAAGGAAGACCATAATTTGTATCAGTGATTATTTGAGTCACCAGGGTGAGATGAGTAGCCTGAATGATCCAGTTTCCCCAAATTCCACTTTAGCATCACAGTGCGGTTGAGCAATATGGCTGCCGGGCCGGACAATGCACTGCTCACTGCTGGCCTTTGCACTATGCAAATAAGCAAACTGCAAATGCAGCTAGAGACGTGTTCATTTTCAAATACCAGCTTAACCATTTGAGGTGCCAGTATACGAGCTATAGCTAGCAATATGTGAAGGCAGCATCAAATGCTTTACACTTTACGATGGAAGCGTCATTTTGCTGTCGCAGACAAAAAAAAAAAAACCACGAAACAATACTTTGATTGCGAGTTGACATTCTCACCAACAGTAGACTTAGTGCCATTGTGACCAAAGACATTTGACGACAAAATTCTGGGAGATTCTGAGAGTGTCAGTGCTGCTGTGACACTCGTCTAAAAGTCACTACAGGACGTCTACGAATACGATAACAGTAATGACGACACGTGCTAATGGACAGAAAAATGATTACCTCATTATTACCTCTGCACGTGCCCGGACTGTGCTATGATGTAATCCTTAGAGGATCTTCATCATGTAATCGGACGCAAAGAACATGTTATGACACAATCCGTTCCCAAATTTAGCCAAGATTTTATTTATGCTTCACTGCTTTATTAAGTATAACGCAGACACATCATTCCTGACAGAATAATATATGCGGTACCGCTGTAGGCTTTCGCTCCTAAACTGTGACGGATAAATCTTTCAGAAGAATTTTAGCCGCTGTCGGAGCTCACGGTGCTGCGGTAGGGCTGAGGGCTAAAAATAGATTTCATCTGACATTCATATTTCTGTTCGTTATTCTTTAACGTTACATCTGTCAAACACAAACTTATGTGACAGATGGGAAGTTTAATTGCAGGAGAAAAATTATACATGATCACGGCACAATTACGTTTTTTTTTGGTTTCTTTCCAAGCAGTTAACCCTAATTGAAGCATCTTGCAATGTTTTTGCAATATGGCAACTCCATATCAAGCTGTCTTACTGGAAACCACTGATTCAGACTCGAAAAAAAAACAAAAAAAAAACGACGACAACACCAAAGCTCCACAGATACCTGTAAATGATTGACTTGTTTCTCCGCCAATTATAATGTGTGTGAATTGAGCTTCATAGAATTGCCAGTTACTAGATCACCACACTGGATATGTTAATAGTGGTAGAGATTAGCAGGGACAGTCGACGTTTCATTCAGGCGTGAAGTGCATATGAAAAGCCAGCGCTACTGATTAACATACAGCACTACAGTATGTAGCTAATGAACATACTGCATTGGATTCGCTTAGTCTGATGCTGGTAAATAAACGTCTGCACAGCTCAAGCAGTTGAAGGCCATAGCCTAAACAAACCAAAAAAAAATTATAATACGGGTGAAGGCACTGTACCACAGCAATTTAGGCTACTGCTGACAAGCCTGGAAGTGTCGAGCTGTCAAGATCGTGATGCTACAGTGGGTTTCACATTCCTGCTAATGGCCTGTGACGCCAGTACGGTGTGGAAACCAGGAATCTGGCAGCCACTGGAACCGGAATCTTGGCAACCAAATGCGGAGGGAAAAAAATGCAGGGGATGAATTTTTTTTTTCCCTGCATGGTTTCTGAAAGCAACGATATAAAGGTTCCTAATTTAATTCATTCAAATACTGTATTATTCTCAATTGATGAATCAGGGGTAACTCTAATGTTCATCAGTGAAATTATGAACGATTCGGACATATGCATGTCCTAAAAAAGTGCACTCTAAGTTCAGCAAATGCTTTGTTGAAAAGAGAGAGAAGAAAGAAGGAGAATTTCCCACATGGCTTTGCATGTTTATTTACTTATATACAGAGCTTCTCAATGAGCCACTTAAGCAGGAAGTCATTACTGTTTTCAAAAATGACAAGATAGACAGTTTTCATACCCTGCTAAATATGTATATCACTCTTAAAATAAACAATAATGACTCTTACAAACAGGCACAAAACACTTCAGGGTGTGTTGATATAGGAAAATAATCAGCGATGAGGTGGTGTGATGAGGCCCGAAGCGAAGCAGCGTTACAGTTACCATCCCCAAGTTGACTATTTTCCTGTAACAATATGTCATGAAGTGAAATGTTTTATTCTTCTTACGACACAGCAATTTGAGAACGCTAACAACTTTTTTTATTAATTCAATTAAAGAGTTTTTATCCATTTCTGTTTACATTTACTGTTGTGAAACATCCACGAAACATGTTAGTTACAGCTTCCACAAAATCTAAATAAAGCCTCAGAGGGAACGTCACCATTACACACACTTTTAAATTCTGTTTAAGTGCAGCATCCACAGTACAAGTCCTTGTGTAAGGTGTTATTTTAAAAACATACTAAACCTGTGATTTGCCCGGCAGCTGGAACTACTGCCAGAGATGCAGTTATAGAAAATGAATCAACACCTTCTGACCAAGCCGGACGGAGAATTCAGGAGCCCTGTGGTAAAATAATCTAAACAACTTTACCAGGATGAGCCAAAGCATGTTCATATTTATCTGCATGAATCCCTGCTAGTAAAAATCTGGGTAATTGCTTGATCGCTTTCAGTAAGTACACAATTCAGGGACAATTTTCCCCCAAAACCGCTACCTAGACCCAGACGTTAGCTAGCAAACAATCTGATATAAATCTATACGTCGCCGTGACCTGCGAATTAAGTCTCAGCTACAACGGCACGCGACTGTGACACAGCGGAAGTAATGTAAACTTGTGACTGGATTTCTTCATCTTGAAGAAGAAGAGTATTCTTAGATATGCAAAACCTGTGGTGGAATATTTCCTGTCATAACAGACTGACTCACGCCATAGCGCTACCGGCTGCTGCAGAGTTGCTGTCAAAACTTTGTGGAACACCACAAACAATTTCAAACAAACACACGCCACTTCATGTGCAGGAAACAGGTCACGTGCAATGCAGCATATATGGTGCACTGATACTGAAATGATGGCATGTGTGGTGAATCACGTACATGATTTTAGACAATGTGTGTCACTGCTTGGTTGAAATCTATTCCACCAACTAAAAATATCCAGTTCATGGTATTGCTGTGGTCAGAAACTGTGGTTGTGATCTGACACTAATGAAGGACTAAAGGGCAATGCTTCTGTAGAAAACCATAGCAGTGCTGCTATATAAATAGCTGACGAGTCGAAACATGTCCAGAAAGCATGAAACTGCCGGATATGTGGAGTCTACATTCCAGAGAATTCTGTCAAAGCAATGCAATTATGTTAAAAAGAAAAATAATTACTTCCATTGGTCACACTACTCATCAATCCATAGCTGTTTCTAGATGTCTATAGTCATTGTATTCATTTTACCATGTCTAGAAATAATTCAATGCAAATGGAGTTTTAAAAACTCTAAAGATGGGGTTCTGGGAAATAATAAGACCTGAAAACACTCCAGTCCAGTCATCATCATCATATGTTGTGTTAATAACGCAAGCATCCAGACACTCAGTGACTATAGGGCGAACTCCATAGACGGACATGCTAAGCCTGTGATTGGTCGTTACAAACAAGGAGTGCCCAAATCAATTAATTCTAAGATGGATGACATCTAGGAGCCGCAGTCTTCTTGCTGTAGTTGTGGAATTTTCATAGTGCCACCCGCAGAACCGCGTTTTTTGCGACAAATCCTCACAGACGTCGTATTCTAAGGCCTTGATACACAGCATCATGTTGTGATACTTGTGTGACTGTTACAAGCTTCATTCATCAGTGGGCATCAAAAGCTGGAGCTAAAGAAAGCAAACAATAACATCGGACAGGACCCAAAGGCGGCACACGCGCTGGCAACAGGCTGCTCGGTCGGACGACCCGGGGTGTTTCAGCCTTACAAAGTCAGACAAAAGGGACGGCAGGCAGCTCCTGGCACGGTGGGGATTTTTCTGTGAAAGCCTGCTGCAGCATGACTAAAGCAATGCATCTCTGTTCAGAGTGTGAACACACACACACACACACACACACACACACACACACACACACACACACACCCCGAGATCAAAGCTGTGGCTGAATCCTGGGGGACGGCAATCTTTTCCAAAGCAGCTACACAGCCATATTGACCCACCAGTTACACATCACTACTTTCATCCTCATGATCGATGGCTGTGAGTTCGAGTGGAAACACAAGGATTATAAAAACATAGCATATTCAGACAAACATGTATGCTTTCACACCTCTCCCTTCAGTAAAATCATTGACCTGCTATGAATGACAAAGCACATTGCCTAGCAACACTGACATGTTGTGTCTGCCATCCATGGATTACAAAATTCCACAGTAGGTAAGCAGTGCAACCAAGCTAATGAACTCTTCCCGAATCTGACTGGTTAGAAGGTTTTGAATCATTTCCTCTAACAGCAGCTCTGACAGTAATTCTGGCTGCAAGGCAAATCAGAGGTTTATACTGATGCGCTCATTATGACACGCTATCAGGTCTGTAATGAAGCTACTGTAATGCAGTGAGGAGACGTGTATTTGACATTTTTGGAAGGAGTCTCCAGTGTCGGTGATTATCAGCACTCAGAAGTGAAGCTGAAAAGTTTTCCGACATGAGAAAGTCTTCAGGACTGAGGACTTTGAGCTTTCTGGTTACTCGTTAACATGACAAGCGACATTTTTGGGGGTTTTGTTCACAGCTGCTGGTTATGCAAATTGAGAGAGCAGGTTCACTCTACTCACAATGAGTGTGTAAAGCCTGACTGAGCCCAATGCTGCAATCGACTGGAGGCTGTAACTCTTAATTCCCGAACTCCAAACAGGAGAAAAACAAATAAAAAGTCAACCTGGAATTCCTAGAAGAAACTCGGAATGGTCTCCTTAATTCTGAGTTCAGCAAGTGACATCAAATCAACATGGCTGCTCACTGCATCCACAGTAAACACAGCTGCACTTCTTTCCTTTAAATGAGTTATACCGTATGTACAAGTATTGGCATTAGATCAACCAACACAGTGACAGTTAACTGGCTAGCTTGTTGCTAACAAAAGACGAACGTGCAGGCGTCCGTCTTTTGCACGGAGGTCAGAAATGACGTAATTCCATGCTATGACTTCTCAAATCCAAGGTAAGTCGAATGCAGCGTAAGTCCCAACAACTAATCGCTGATCGTAATCGTCCCCAATAGATTAATGAAATTTACAGCTAACTCCATCTGTAACCATCTATTTCTCGACTACTCACTACCGCCACTCCATTTTGTCTGCTATAACAATTTGTGGTGCCAAGACCGGATGTGGTGCCAGGATTGGATATTGGAGGGCGGGGATTCAATCCCATTCTGTAACAAATGAAAAAGATTGCAATTGGATTTGGGGGAAAAAATTTTTAACTTTAAGTGTTCATATATAAACATGACTGTACTTTTTGTTAGGATTAATTTTATTATATTTTGTTCTTGATATTTTATTATATTTGTGTTGAAAAGATGAATAAACAAAGCTGTGGTTTTGCCTGTCATGTTTTTAGCTATGTAATTTTTTTAAAGAAAAGTGATTCTTCTTCTTCTTTTTTAAAATCATCTTAAAGTTTAGTAGTTTTTAAAGAACAAAATATCATATGAGTATGGAGTATGGAGTATCAGCTGGTACTCAAGGTTTCCAGTACTCATGAACAAAAAAAAAAATACTATCGTGCCATCTCTACTGAGGTGAAGACAACATCCTTCTATAAATAATAAGTTATAATTATAATTAAAAACTCTTCCTTTTTTGGCCTCCAGAAAAATCTTCCTTCTTCATGTCACCCAGACTGATATGCAGATGATCATGTCGAGTCAATACATATGTAAAGGAGTCTGTGACATCACCGGGCATAAATATCCTATCGACTTCTTTTCAAGCTAGTGTTAGCTACTCTCCCCTGAAAACTGCTTGGCAGCACACTGCCTGAGCACACCCCAGGTTTACACACCCATGGAGTTCACTGACTTCACTGTGTGCAGCTGTGTACACACTGTACATGAGAGACAGACTTTTCAGTGTATTCGGTGACGTGGCGAGATGAAGGAAAAACAAAAGAGACACAACCTTTGAGGAAGTGCATTGGATTCAGGGAACAGTCTCATAGACTCATTCCCACAAGTAACATCTGATCTCATTCCAAGATCTGTGAAGATCCATTCAAATCTGAGAAGAGTCACAAGAACCGTGAGAACGTCACGGCAACTGAAATGTAACGTTAACTGTAACAGAAACTGAAATGTAACGTTGACTGTAACTGTAATTAATTGTAATATTTACCATAACTGTAACTGAAATGTAACGTTAACTGTAATGGTAATAACTGTAATTGTAACGGTAACTGTAACTGAAATGTAACGTTAACTGTAATTGTAACAGTAACTGAAATGAAACTTTAACTGTAATGCAACTGTAACTGTAACGTTAACTTTAATTGTAACAGTAACTGAAATGAAACTTTAACTGTAACAGTAATAACTGTAATTGTAACAGTAACTGTAACGGTAGTAACTGTAATTGTAACAGTAACTGTAATTGTAATAACTGTAAATGTAACGTTAACTGTAACTGTAACTGAAATGTGACATTAACTGTAACGTTAACCGTAACTGAAATGTACCTGTACCTGTAATGTAACGTTAACTGTACCTGTAACTGAACCTGTACGTGTACCTGAAGCAGCTGGACTGCAGTAAAAGTTATGGAGCCGTGTAGGAGCAGTGTGTGTAGAGTAGAGACAGTGTTTAACACTGATACACACCTCTGCTTCTTCTAGAAAAGCAGTAAAACCGATAGCTCATGTCTCTGACGTGTGAGCTAGCCGTAATGCTAACTCACCCCGTTTTTTTCTCTTCAGGTTCATGACTAGCTTCACTAGCATTAATCAAGTAACTGACAAGTTCATCCTGCTCCTGAAACATGCTGCTGTTGCCGGGTTTCGGAGAGTCAAATAAACCCGCTTTCATAACAACAACAACAACAACAACAACAACATACAGCGTTAACCTGTCGTAAGCACGGCCAATTAGTTGGTTTGTTTGAGTTTGTTGTTGCTTAATCCTCCTGAAGCTAACAGAGCTATAAGCCTGGAAACAGAGACCGGAAAAGAAAAGAAACTTTCCCCACTACTGGCTGTGAGCCACACAGACAGCACCCGAATCTCACTGTTCACCACAATACATTATTATCACCCTTGTTTCCGGACGTGAACTCACTTTTATGTCTTGCTGAACCCCACGACTGCTTGGCGATGCTGGGACTCCGGATTATCGCCCGACCCGCCGATTTCAAAGCGTCCATAACGCGTGGTCCTGACAGGGAGGACAGATCCCGCACCCGTGCTCTCCGCCGGCTCCTTTTCCTCAGCCCTTCTTTCTCTTCGGTGTTCCAGTCAGAGGAAAAACAACTTATTCTCCTTCTCCTTCTTCTTCTGCTGCTTCTCTCTGCCCAGGCTGGATTATTTTCCTCCCCTTTTTTTGACGCGAATCCAGCCTGGATAGACTGACACGCTCACCACACAGGGCAGGGCTCAATATGCAAATCACCCCGGACGACGTAATGACGCAGAAAGGTGGGCGGTGCTTAGTATGTTAATAAGTCCAAAATATAATATCACACCAGCCAATAAGCGGTAAGTATGTACATTGTGTAAATTATGCAAATTTGATGTAACTTAATGTGTAATCTGATTGGACGAACAGCAGTCCGAGAGCGTTTATGTTTAGTATAACTACACTGGGACATTTCACTGCTTGTATCACTCCGTTTGTCTGTGTTAACCCTGTAAAATTCCAGTTCTTGCATTAGTCCTACTGAACAATTATTGACATCATCATCAATATAATTTTTTTCATTAATATCATTTCTGATTTAAAATATGAACATGAAGTCGTTGTGAGCTAGCTAGCCAGCTAGGCAACAGGCGTGGCTTCTTCGGGATCTATTTCTATTCGTGGAGCATGTTGTAAATTACTTGATATTAATTTCCTATTTATAATATTGTTATATGAAAGCAACTCTCAACTCTTAACTATCACGCTGGTTTGTGTGATACTCCTTAGATAAAACGAAGATAAAATTAACTTCAATTTTTTTAAATATTTTTTGGAAAAATATATTTACTATATTATTTTCCTGTAATGTTCTCTACTGCAGCACCTGTGAGAGCATGCAAACATTGGAAAGGAACCTAATGAAGTTCTTGAATCGTAACTTAATCTACCACAAAGGATGGCATTGAAGGTACGATGTGCATATAAAGGCAAGGCATAAACAATAAACAATAAGATTATGTGCGTCCACAAGAAGCAATTGAGAACGTTTAAAAGGAGTTGATGATAGCTTTATAAACGTTGCTAAATTATTTGCTTGCTTTAAATGCACCCTGTAATTTTTTGAAAAATGATGTCGTGGCCATCATGTCACTCTTGAAACAACAGATTCCTTTTCTGAAAAACATGCAAGACCCTAAAAGCAATGATCCTGAGGTCTACGCACAAGCTAAAATGTCTTGCACCAGAGTTATTCATATTCACATCATGACTTCAGATCAAATGGCATTTCAAAAATATTCATCCCTAGAGATGTGCAGAAGTCTTCCCTCCACCCGACCTTAACTGAAACTTAAAAAAAAAAAAAATCTGCATGAGTCATTTCCAGGAAGCCCAAAGAAAGAGAGAGACAACAGTCCCAGGAGAAAGAGACTCATGCATGTCAATCGGCCCCAGAGGAAGTGACAGATCCGGGTGTCCAGGAGGACAATTCCACCCAAGCCTTACTCAGAAATAATCTTTAAAGCTGCAAAGCTTCCTGTGAACAAGAGAGGAATCCTTCTCTCAGTTTAACTTCAGGTCATTTAAGTAATGCAGGAAGAATCCAGTCCTTCAGCATTCCTCATTGCTTGTGATTCTGCTAAAAAAAAAATGCCAGGCTTTCTTCTAAAACCCTGGAACACATTACAAATGTTTATATGGAAATATCTGTGATGGGTTTAGTGATGCTGGTGCTGGGATGGTTATTGTTGGGATGGTTAGTGGGACGTTGGGACATTGCTAGCAGTTTTACAACCAGGTTTGTGTTAGCTGTAGAGTAAGAGCTTCTTTTTCCACTCACCATATTCCACCAATGTTCAACGTCACATTAACGGAAAAAACCCGACTGAGACATGGTTGAGACTATGGTATGAATGTTGGACTCAAGCTTCGAGAATACAATGCAGCTATACTGTGATGAGTTACAGCAAAGACTCGGTTCAGCTAGTTAGTGTACAGGTAAGAAGGTGAGACAGCTGGACAGACTAAAGCGCTGCTGCATCGCTCTCTTTACATAGAGACGATGCGAGGGCTAAATCTCATTGGCTCCGCTATCAGAAGGTAGTCGAAGCACTGTGGGTAATGTAGCACACCGTTAAACGACACATTAACGAAAAAAGTTTAAACTATATAAAAAGTCAACTACAGATTTCATTAGAAAACAAATTTTGGATGCCTTTGAAGATCACATGGCTATTGTAAAGATTAATACGCAAGTCACTCAGAATGCTTAGAGATTTCAGGCTTCTGCAATAACTGTAGCTTTGCAGGAATAGGCTTAATGGGAGCTCATCTAATAGTCTCCTCTGCATAGCAAACAGAGTTGAGACTCGAAACGTTTAATTATTTCTCACCGTTTAAACTCTCTGAAAGACGGATTTGGCCTCAGGACTTAAACATAGTGTGCTGTAATAATTACAGTGCAGTTTAGTGTGTGCATGAGAGAAAGAGAGAGAGAGAGAGAGAGAGAGAGAGAGAGAGAGAAAGAGAGAGTGAGAGTGTGTGTGTGTGTGTGTGTGAGGTAAATTAAAGATATAGAAAGTGGAGAAATGCTTTAAATTATAAAATGTGCTCCTGGATTAACAATACCAATACAATTCCCCAGACACTCAATTAAGTGTAGCTTAGTGCACAAATGTCATTTATAAATAGACCTGCCAGGCCAGGAGCGTGCGCACGCACACACACACACACACACACACACACACACACACACACACACACACACACAAAATGTTGAATGAACTACTGCATTTGTACAGAAAAAAGCAGCTGCATATAAAGGTAACCTCTTTCAAAAATCTACTATTAGCATCTGATATAATATTAATTATACTAATACTAACAATACTAAAGAGTTTCCCAGGTCAGAGTGCTTATGGAGTTTTCCCACAAGTTCGAGGCGTAACAGAACAGAACCGGTTTCCTCAAAAGTCCTGATTTTTCTATTTCTTTCTTCTTTTTTTTTTTTTACAGAAGTCCTGCTTAGAGCTGTTTTTCAAAGGGAAATCCTCTGCTGCAGGTTTTAACCCAAGTGTTTCACACAGAACCGTACGAGTTCACCCTGAGAGACAAACCAGAGAACCCTTTAGTGTGATAGATAGAACCTTTTAGTCCAAGACCAGAGTTAATTTACCTTTCAAACCTTTAAAAACAAAACATTAGTCTTAAATCTGATCTGGACAGGCTGTCGAATCAAACCCCAAGTCTTCATCTGATCCTTCCTGCCTCTGTGTTTTTCTTTTTTTTTTAAGAACAAAATAAATAAGAAGTAAATTCAGTTAATGTAAAATAACCAAAGGTGTTTTTTTCATATTACTTGACATTTACATAAAATTATTTTATTCTTAAACTATACTGAAGGTTTTTCTATGTCAGAGCTTTAAGTCAGAGCACCGACACTGACACTAGAGACTCCTTCCATAAAGGTTTTCAATATGACTATCTGTGTTCTTCCTGCATCCATCTTAAAAGTGTTTCTGGGATGAGTTTCCCCAAAAGCATCATCTTAACAGAGAGAGCGAGAGAGAGCGAGAGAGAGAGAGAGAGAGAGAGAGTTCAATGTGATGCTCGCTCTACCATTTGAAGATGATCTTTGTGCTTGCTATGCATTCCAGAAACTCAGCCCTGGTCAGATGGAGGAGATTTGGCTCTGTTGGCGTAATTAACCGCTTGGACTAGCTCCTGCATTATGTCTAAGTCACTTTGAATAAAAGCATCTGTTCAATGGTCCTTTTCTTACTCTCAATTAACTGCATGAGTGAAAGTCAGCAGAGCTGATATTTATTTTTGCCTCCCACCATCTAGTGGTTAGCGTGCGGTATTATGACCTCTGTTTGAGCCTGGACCTACAACAACCAAGCCTGGAGTGTTAAAAAGGTACCAAATCAATCTTCCATCCTTCCCAATCATACAGAGCAGACGACACAAAGACTTCTGAGATGCCAGGAAAAAAAACCTTTTATTCCTTGAAAACCTCACAGAGTGAGAATGCAGCCACGGTAAGGTCTGAAGAAAGAAAGAGGAAGAGGTGACATTGGGCAAAGAACGCAAACAAGTGCTTTCTTCTCTTCATTTGAAATTGTTTTTTTTTTCGTCTGCAGACCGGTTAACTTCACCGTAGGCGGACGTTAACGTTCTGAGAACACTTCAGGGACAAACTGTCCATAATTTAAACACACACGCACACTCAAAAAAAAAAAAAAAAAAAAAAAAAATCCAACAACCATCGCTGATCACTAGAACACCACGTACGACTCACTGGGGCTATCCCAATCTTAGTACTGGAAGAGCAATACCAACAACGGGCTTTTTTCACAATTCAAATAATCAGACGCCTTTCTTTCTCAAGACACCTTAATAACACATTAAACCACACTAGAGCATTATGTAATGTTTGAATCGTCTTGCCATCACAGCTGGATGAGGGTTCCAGCTTCGTTTACGCACTGATGTTACGGTTTTCCCAGGGATTACCTGAGGTTAAACTGCTCAATAAGTGCATTTTTTCCCCAATCACAGGAAACTGCGTCCTTTGCAAATGAACACATGATGTTCAAATAAGGCGAAAGAGGTGACCGCTGAGCAAACCGGCCAATCGGAGGGTCTTGAGAAAGATGACAGGCTGGCTTTCCTCAACACTCGCGTCCTTAGCAGGGTGTGAACTCCGCAATACTGACAACCAAATACTTTCCTATGCACAATAGCGCCATCGTGTGGCAACACCAAACAGCTCTCTGCTACCAAGACACTGAACTAGAAAATACACTCGAAGGTTCTGTTAACTGCTTCGGCTTTGCAGCACGTCACTGTAGAACAAAATCACAGTCCTAGCTACTTGGCACTGGACTAAATTTTTGCATTTGTCAGATGCAGAATTGCCTGGCCAGTGTAGTAATCTGGAATAATCTGGGACATGCTCAGGCTTGCCAGTATGCTGCACAATATCCACATCTTTTTTTTTTTTTTTTTGCCCCCTTCTAAGCTACTCTTCAAGCATTGTTTAATCAACAGTGCAACACAGGCCAAATAAACAGGCGTAAACAAGATTTCCAGGCCGAATCCGAATACAAAGGCGAAGAGATGTCGGGACAATTTCTCCAGATCTGATCGGGAAAAGGCTGTAAAACCGGGGCTCAAAGGATAGCAGGGGACAAAATCTTCCAGATTCACCAATGTGGTCCTGTCTAAAGGCACTGGGGTATGTGACAGCTGGGCGCTTACTGAAATTTTGGTTATACCACTTTTTTTTCCACATGCTCTAATCTGACCATATGCTTTTTATGGTTTTCAATTTTTCAAATTTCTCATCAGTGAGAAATCTGGGAGTTCAAAACATTCTAATAAAGAGCTAAAGCTCTAAATCTGAGACTTTGTCCCCTCCTTTCAGAAAAAAAAAAAAGTTTAAGGCCAATAATAATGTACAGGAAAAAGTAAAGTGTGAGCCTTTTTTTGCACTAAAGACAGAAAAAAAAAAAAAAACCAAATGCACATCAACGTCTGTGAGGTTTCTAGACATTTACCAAAAAGAAAAAAACAGCAGATTCCTACTCGGCGGGTGATGTCCCTTAAAAGTTTTTTTTTTTGGGTCTTTTTTTTTTTTTTTTTTACTACAACAAATACAGTCACACAATACGACATCCTTCTGACCAGGCGAGAAATAGCAGTAGAAGAAAAACAACAACCAAAAAAAAATAAGTCCCCAAACATTCTGAAGGGGGCCAGGTCTGGGCCTGTGAAGAGAAAGTAAGAGAGAGAGAGAGAGAGAGAGAGAGACAGAGAGAGAGAGACAGAGAGAGAGAGAGAGAGAGAGAGAGAGAGAGAGAGAGAGAGAGATGGATGGATGGATGGATGGTATAGTGAGCTGGTGCAGGCATTCATTTTTTCAGGGGCTGGTAGACGGATGCGTTGGGGTCCAGGCCAGATGGACTGGTGTCCATGAACTTGGAGGAGTAGTGGGGGGTGACTGGGTTCATGTTGCTGGTATCTGTCGAGTAAGCAATGCTGGGCATGACTGCCATCACCTCGGCAATCTTCTGTTTCAGATCTTTTATCTCCTGATCTTTCTGCAGGATCTGACCTGGAGGAGGGACAGGAACACACATCAGGTTTCTGGATCAGATAACGCAGGGTGTTTCCATTCAAACTCTCCACAAACTCAAAAATATGTGTAAAGATGCACCAATTCCATTTTATCCTCATCAGTAGGATACTGATAAAGGCTATCGGTCAATATAAAATACTGCCTTTTTCACTTCAGTAACTGTTAAAAGAGGTTGCTATGAGTTTGCCGTTCTTATCTTTCATCCACTGACGTGCTTAATGTATCACTACGATGCTACCTAAATGCGCCGCTTATTCATTTGCTACAACGGCACACACGGGACAGTAGCTCGACCTGTAAGGCAAATCACAGGCATGTATTAATGTTCTAATGCGTCATCGTGCACACGTATGGTGGACGCTCCACATTAAAACGTGTGTAATCATTGACATGGTCACGTTTTCCTTTTCTGGAAGGAGTCTCCCGTGTCAGCACGTTGTAACAGCGGTAAAGCTGAGCAGACAGTTTTCTGCCATAGGGAAGTCTTACTAACTTTGTGAGAGAAACCAGACAAGATGGTGAGGAAATGACGGCTACTTGTTGCAAAACAACTATAAATGGATAAAAAAATTGTCATTCTTTAATTAAATAAAATTGTTAGCTTTTAAGAGGAATAAACACTTCTGGACATGCGGTGCCGCATCATACCACCTCACTGTTGATTATTTCAACCAACGCTCGGTTTCATTACGGTCCTGGGACCATGAACACAATGTGTAGTGTCTATATAGGTATAAAGGTGTAACAGCTAAGCCCTGCTTTCTGATTAAAAAAAAGCAGATAAATCTGAACTTCCTGTCTTTTTTTTTTTTTATCCTACACCCGATTGCGGACCTTGTGCGATCTCCAGCTGTCGCTTGGCGTCTCCGAGGGCAGAGAACAGGTCCAGTTTGATTCTGGTCTCTGCACTCAAGCTGTTCTCTAAGTGCTGGGTCTTATCCTGCATGGCTGACAGCGCAGACATCAACACCTCTGTGTCTTTCTCATTCTCTTTATATTTATGCAGCTCCTAAAGAGAGACAGAGCATCAAAATTAGCTTTTAGCATAAGCATTCAAGGCATTTTTTTTGGCATCTAGGTGAACCTTGGGAATGATACTCACTTGGACTTTGAGCTCAAGCTCACGGATCAAGTCCTCTTTGACTTTAATGTCCAGCGTGAGTTTCTTACACTCAGTCTCCAGCTCAGAGATCCTCCTTCTTAGAGACTCTGTGCACTCACCTCTGAAAGATGCACACAAAAAAAAAAAAAAGAGAGAGAGAGACAGACCTCTGAGAGCCAGACACACAGAGGCAGTTTATCAGTGGCCCAGACATTGGCATTTCAGCATGGAAGTGCATGGAAATAAATGGACTGGAATGTATTGGACGTATTAAAGAAGTCAAGCACGAAATTAACTCCGGCCTCGCCCTCCAGATGAAGAAGTTTGTGTCCTGTTTAAAATGCTTGTTAGTCTGATCAAAACCATTTTGAACTGCAAAACGCTGTAAAGATCTCAGAATTGGAGTAACAGTATATTTTAGAAGTACTGGTTTAATTCACTACTTTGTTTCTGAAAACTTAGGACACCCTAAAAACACAATACTTACACTGAAACGGCATTTACGTACTGGGAATTATTTGACAATGTAATGAATGTAAATGAACAAAGAACCGGTGATGGCAGGGGCTTGTGGTGGAATTAGTATTCTACCGCCATTACAGCTCAAGCAGGTTATTTTCAGAACCGCCATTAGAACAGTACGAGGCTTTTAAAAATGACTGTGGCGGCATTTATAGCACTTTTAACAGCACAGCCAAGAGCCTCCCCCCACCAAGCAGGTGCACAGTTTTTCACGATTCTGCCAGGTGACTCATTTCATAAAGAAAAATGTGCAGCTCTTTTGACTTTAGCTGAAAGATAGAGAACAAGGGCTGTGGAATAATGGTGCGATGTGTACCTGGATGCAGCTGCGAGGGCTACGGCTCTGGCCGCCGTGGCTTCCTCCAGCTTCTTACGTTTCTTCTCCTCTGCCAGCTGCCTCTCTGCAGCCGCTCGTGCCTCCTGCTCCGCCTTCAGACGCTTCTCCAGCTGCCCCAGCGTCTGCTTATCCTTTTGTTTTGCCTGCACGGCATTATGGAGCCTAAAACACACATGTACAAATGTTATGTAACTATATGAACGCATATAAGCATGTGGGCAACAAGCCCAAAAAACACACACACACACACACACACATGCTGCTGTGATGATATTTTTCCCTCACTTGTTCTGCAGCAGCTCGTTGTCCTGCCGGAGCTGGCTGAGTTCAGAGCGGACGCTGCGTTCTGACGTGCCCAGAGAGCCCAGCTGGCTGCGCAGCTCCTGCTCTGTCTGCCTGCTCGCCTGCAGCTCAGCCTTCAGCTTCTTAACATCCTGCTCCAGCCTGGTGTTAAACGAGGAGAAAAAAAGTTATGTCTGAATTCCTTAATTAATAAAAACAATCAATGGTAAGTTTAACTGCCTTTTCCATGGAGAGGCAAGTAAGACCCACGATAGCCATGACTGCATACTACGGTGTCATGTCCTGTCCCATCACGTCCTGTCACTGTCATGTCCAGTTATGTGATGCCTTAAACCCCATTTAGAAATCCAATAAAGCCCTGTACGCAGTATTTATTTAAACCCCGCTGCGTTTACTCCCTGGCGCTTTTTTGAAAATTAGACGATATTAAAGTTCACTGGGTCAAAAGTAAAACATACTAAAACCAGACTGTTGTATATAATTACGCGTAATGATAATCAGGCTATCGTTATGGACGGGAGTGCTTGTGTGTTTTACCTGACCAGCGCCTCCGGCTTGCCGAGCTGGTTATTGGGGATGCAGTTATCTGTTGGATCTCTGTGCCCCCCTTTCCCTCCGCACTTCTGTTTCTTCTCGCCCTTCCCTGACGAAGAAGAAGGTCCTGTCGAGGAGGGCACGCTGCCGTTGGCCGTCCCGTGGCCGCGGGGCGACGAGTTACCCCCGACCCCGCCGCCTACGCTGGCGTTTTTGTGATTTTTCGAGGAGGTGGAATTAGATGAAGAGGACGAGCACGACGATGACGAGTTGTCCTCCTTCAGAAGCAGGTTCTCGGTGCTGCCCAGCAGCTCGGAGCTGCTCAGTCTCTTGCTGTTCACATTATTCTCCATGTACTCCAGCTCCTGTGCTTTATTATAGTCCACTACAGGCAGGATGCTACTGTGATGGTTCTGGTTCTGATTATGTTGTTTCTTTGACTCGCCTTTGCCTCGCTCTTTCTCGCGGTACTCCAGCTCCGGTAAAGTATTCGATGCAGGCTTCTTGCCACCGGCGGAGCCGTTCTGAGCTGCGGGGGGCGAGTCGGCGTCGTGTGTACTTTTAGCTGCTGCTGCCGGGAGAGCAGGGTTTAGATTTAAATCAGCGTATAACAACGAGATCAAAAATTCTACAAAAGTCAATGTTGAGAAAAGAGAATTCCTGCTGCTGTAATCATAAAGCCTGTTCAGAATGTGCCCATGCCAAACGTCCTTTTAACACACTTTAAAAGTACTGTTTGTCTTTATTACACCTGTACACTGTACTGACTCATAACCCTACCAGCCAGTGTCACCCAAGAGGACAGGTTCCCTTTTTTTAAGGTCCTGTTCAAGGTTCCTTCCTCATGTTATCTCAGGGAATTTTCCGCTCACCAGTCACCTCTGGCTTCCTCATCAGGCATCTAAATCTACATCCGGATTTCTGTAAAGCTGCTTTGTGACAATTTCTACTCTTAAAAGCGCTACAGAAAAAAATTAATTCCAAGGGATGGGGATTTTATCCGCTCTTTATCTCTGAACATAAAATGTATTTAAGAAACCAATTGTAATAAATAAATAAATAAACAAACAAACAAATAAGAATCTGGCACAAGGAAAAACATCACAAACATTATGTTTTATCCTTCTCTAAAATATCTCCTTCATATACACATATACTATTTACTTGCACAATAATATTACAAGACATACTTAAAAAGCTCTGTGATGCTTCATGTTCATTTATGGATCAGTTTAATCAACTCTAAAACCTGAAGAAGTTACATCCGAGCGCATGACTCCATTCCTGAAGAGCAGGAGGTCCAACACAGCTTCCCTGCTCGCACACATCAAGCTCAAACTCCTAATTATCAGGTTTAGGGTTCCTTGGGGATCTCATCAAAATATGTTAGACTGGTTGTCCAGGGCTATAGCTGCACACCTCTAGACTCTAAACACTAAACACATCCCAGCACTTGCTGTATCCCTTACCTTCCTCTGCCTCTCTCTCTTGTTTCTGCAGCATTTGCTGTTCTGGCGGCAGGGCCTGCTGGAGGAGCTGCATGTAGAACTCGTTCTCCTTCTGCACCTCCTTCTGCTTGCGCAGACGCATCTTATAGCTCACGTAGCTCTTAAAGCCGAAGCCCAGCGTCACCACTGGGTATCCAATACTACAGAGAGATGGAGAGATGGATCAGAAACAGAGCTCATGAAAAATTCATTAAGATGTTACACTAATGTTTATCTTACAGTTTTCAGAACCAGTGTGTGACGCGATAGTGCTCCAGCGAGCCGCCTCTCCGCTTTAACCCCAATCAGATCGAGAAATCAAGCTGATGCTTTAACATAATCACTCATGACACCCAATTATAGCTTTGCCTACGTAGTCTGAATACATTCTGTTCCGACGAGTCACTTTCCAAATTAGACCAAGCGTAAATTTGTGTTTTTTTTTCTTTCAGAATGCATTCCAACAGACTCGAAGAATACAACAAATACTCATGATTTTTGAGTTAAAAAAAAAAAAGGCTGTTAAAACATCTAACATTTTTCAGTTTCAGTTCTTCAATGAGCTGTTGGAATTCGAGGTACTTCTTCGGACTTTCCAGGTCTGTTCAATAAAGTTTCCTCTTCCTCTGATTTTGGAGAATAAAGACTCCTCTTCACTACTCGTTACTACAGTCACTTCGATTCTTTGTGATTTCTGTGATGTGATTCACACCGAACGTGGCATTCTCTTCATTTTGGGAGGTGCAGGAGAGTGAATCAAGAGCGTCGTCTCACTGGCAGGACTAACTTCAGGTCTGGTTCATTTGTTCATACATTAAAAAAAAAAAAAAATCTGTTTAAATATCGCCCAAAATGGACCACATGGAGTGAAGTACTGCTTGTCCATGGGGTGGAGTCAGACCTGATCCATCTCCTCCATAGTTCAGGGGCTGAATAACGGTGTTTAACGTGTTGTGTTGTACAGCATGGTGTGGGTTAGAGTTAGGGGATTAGGCTTATAGGAGGGACTGGATGAGATCCATCTCCACCCGCTGGACTTTCAGTTCTGCAGCAGGACTATTTCCACAGAGTCTTCTGGGGTGTGACGAAAAAGCTACAGCTGGTTATTTTCCATGTGCTGCCAGACTCAAGCCCCACCTTCCACTTAGGTGTGAATCATGTTTCTATCTGCCTGCTCTTTGTCCTTGCTATTGGGTGAGACATTCCACTAAAATTACACCACCTTCCGAATACAAACGGATGACACGGATGTCAAGAGACAGAGTGATGAGGTCACCGTTGAAAACAGAAACGATGTGTGTTGCTCTGACGGACTCGAGGCCCCGACTGGTTTCTTACCAGTGTGCTGCGAAGGGACGACACAGATCCACGTGGAAGTCCTTCAGATCTTTGAATCGTATCGCTGCCTCGATATAAACGAAGAGGATCCACAGGGACACGGTGGGGAGGCAGACCCCTCTTTCTGTACACAGAGGAACATCAAGACAATTTATACAACCCGTGCGTTCTCTAATCTACTCGATCAGAGCAGTACCGGCTCTCGTAACACTCCCAGCACTCACTCATGCCACTCACAGCACTCACTCATCTTACAGTGATTTTCCAGAGCACACTCACAAACAAGAATCATCCCAACACAAGCAAGAGGAACTGTCTGACTATTTCTGACATGACTGTAAACGCAAAACACCATCAAGTTCAATATAAAAAAACCTTTGTCAATTTAGGCAGCTTGTATCTGCTGCAACAAAACAATCATACTGATGATATTGACAAGTCCATTCATGTTGTAAAAAATGAGTGGTTTTGTGTTTTGTCCATTTTCATCAAAACAAAATTACACCTGTTCTTCGATTTTTGTCCCGAGTGAGGGTGAGGACACAAGACCAGGTGCTGTTTTATTGCGCCGGCAGTAATTACCAGGTCTATCACTCTCAGCCGAGAGCCATTTGCTTTAATCTGAGCATCTTTACCGAGTCCAGGACTATACCTGCATCCTAAATGTCCTCCGTGACCGTGGATCTACTGCCTCATTCATGAAATTCATTCAAAAAGTCTCTGTAAATATCATTTTCTCTTTTCAGCTGAGCCGCACAGCCACACGCTGTGTTAGATTACTAGAGCGTCGCTCTGTTTACGCTGACTCCGTTTAGCCACGCCTTAAAGCCCTGACTCAGTGTTTTTGGATTAAAGCCTTTCAAAGTAAAGCGACGCACATTTTTAAAAGCTCAGCTGATCAACTAAATCCTCATTAATGTATCTGTTTTACTGTGTTTTTAACATTATTGAAGATCTTCTCATTTGTAGAAAATAAATAAATAAATAAATAATTTTTTATTTAGATAGAGACTCAGACTCCGAGGTGAATTTCAGAGTCACACAGGATTTGGAGACTCGTCTCGCTGTATCTCTATGATGCTCTGTCGCTCTCCCTCTGGCTGCGCGTCTCTCTCTATTATCTCTCTCCCTTTGTCTCTGTCTGTCTCTCTTTGTCTCTGTCTCTCTCCCTGTGTCTGTATGTCTCCCTCTCTCTCTCTCTCTGTCTGTGTCTCACTCACTCTCTCTCTGTCTACATGTCTCTCTCCATATGTCTCTCTCTCGCTCTCTGTATGTCTATCTCTCCGTCTGACTCTCTCTCTCTCTCTCTCTCTCTCACTTTCTGCATATCTCTCCTTGTCTGTACATCTCCCTCTCTGTCCATCTCTCTCTCGAAGCACTTGGTCACGTCTTCGCTGTACTGTAGAAAGTTTGTTTATGGCAAAGGGGGAATTTTTTTCCTCTCAGTGAGGAACTGCTACTGAAACCTCCACTCAGCTCCAGTGATTTTTATTTTTATTTTGGTTCATCTGCACTTTCTGTTTCCTGGCACTCATTAGCATGACACCCCTGAGCCATCAACAGGTCCGGACGCGGCTTTCTCGTAACCAGCCTTCGCTTTCTATTCATCACACTGACACCCAAACCTGTGAGCCTGTAGCTGTCATTAGCCTTCCTGCTACTGCGTGTGAAACAAGCTTGGACGGATCTGATCTGCACTGTGCGTTCAGTTTATTTAGTACTCCACTGTTAGCTGCTATTATCAGCAAATCCTTTACTGCTCGCATTTTTACTCTCTTTTTTTTTTTATGTCATGGCAAGAAATGAAATTTCCATTTTTAGGTGTCAGCAGCTAAATCTATAAACAGGAAATTCAGCTTAAGGAAACAAAAGATTAAAATTAAATAGCTAATAAAAATTTTATAAATATAAAGACATAATTGCTGACAAAATGCGTCAGTCTGTCTCTATCCCCCCTTCTCTCTCTGTCTGTCTGTCTGTCTGTCCATCTCTCTCTCTCTCTCTCTCTCTCTCTGCCACTGCCCATAGGCTGTTTATCAAGTTCTCATCGTTACTGTAAAAGCTTTTTTATCTGCTGAACATTTAGTTAGGAAGCGATCCTTCTCCGCATGCTAGGCGTTATGTACGACAGATGGCGACGCATTTCACACACTACTGAGCAGAATTCCATTTTTCCACAATGTGGAAATTAATTAGACATGCATCACTTCTATGCCATCATTTATTTGAATAGTCTGTTTTAAATTATCTTTCGTTTGAACTTTATTGTTAGTAAAACTTTACAACTTCACTTCCGAGGATTTTTCCAATTTCTTTCATTTCCATTCGGAATTTCACAAATACACAAAAATAAACACATTACTCATTGCTTTGCTGGTTAAATTGGGCAAATAAACATGTCCTGGTTTACGTGTGTGTGTGTGTGTGTGTGTGTGTGTGTGTGTGTGTGTGTGTGTGTGTGTGAGATGAGGGCTTCTACGGTCACATACTGCTTTTCTAGTTCTGTGGGTTTTACCTGACTTTGAATAATTAAAAAAAAAAGAGAGAAAGCTCCAACTGCCTGGAGCAAAATTTGCATAAGTGACACTTTGACAAAGCCACTGAACATCACACTGCTTTAAAAAAATAAATTAATTTAAAAAAAAAACAAAACAAAAACAATAGCAAACCACAGGTGTTCCTACTTTCTGTTTTTTAAACAAACAGCGTTCAGCTGCTGTCTTTTGTACGCTGACACGTTTACGACTTTATTTTGTATGAAATATGGCTGCAGCTCATTCTCAAATGAAGTCAGGATTAAAGTCAGGTGTGCTGATGTTACCTGTGTGCCAGACATACTGCACCCACACGTACGTGCTGGCGGCGAAGAACAGCCACTGCACGGGGATGAAGAGCAGGCATATGATGTCGGATGTAAACGCCACACACACAAAGAACACTGAGAAAGCCTGGAAGAAAAGATGTTTGACAGTCTGTATAACTCAAAGCTCGAACAACCATGATGCAACATTAAACATCACACGTATGATTTGTTTAAAGTGCTTTAAAGTGATCGATGTTTAAAAAAAACAATAAAAATCCAGCATATGGATTTCTGGAAGAATATCATGCGGACGGAGACGCTCACCAGGCCCTGATATCTGAAGGAGTCGTACACACTCCGGATGAAGAGCCAGAAGGGCCAGAGGTACTCGAACCGGAACTCCAGCACAAAGTCGGCCAACAGCACCAGCGCCCAAACCACCAGGAACTTCAGGTACAGAAAGGTGCTGAGAGATGGAGAGAGATGAGGAGAGATGGGCAGAGAGAGAGAGAGCGAGAGAGAGAGAGACACACACACAACACCACATCATTATAGTCATTCTGTAATTTAATTACTAATGGAGATGGTGATTAAGTGATGGACCTTTGTCACTAAAATGCTGGAATTGAGCTCTGGAGCACTGCAACGTTACCCAAAGTTACTGCTGAGCAGTTTTAGGTTCTGCCTGGTTACTATTAGCACAAATGGGGCGGGGCTCGTATCCATTCTCAATTCTGATTGGTTATGCTGACCGTGGCACTCAACAGAGCTCAGCCATGAGGTTCTGGAAGTACAAATGCCATTCATTTCTGCCATCAAGAATAATGACATACCATGAGAGCCGAGATGGTACATGATGTTAAGCATGAAGCCAATCTGACTTCACTTTGACTACATCATCGTCTTCTCTTATATCTATTTGTACTTCCTTGCTCTAAAAATAAAAAATTAAACAATTACATTAACCCGGTGATGCTGGACTAACAGGACACCCCGTATATTACTCAGAACCCCACCAATCAGAGACCATGGAAATATGTGGCACATGAATCCAAGTAAATCTTGCTGCAGAACAAAACTTCTATTGGGTGGAGCTAAACCTGACCCGGCTCCTCCTACCTGAGCAGAGCTGTCCAAAGACGTGGGATGTGTTTCATAAGTGCGTTTAATGTGTTGTGTTGCGCTGTACAGCGTTGTGTGGGTTAGGGTTTATGGTTAGACTCATAGGAGGAGTTGGATCCGATCCAGCTCCACCCCCTGGACTTTTGGCTCTGAAGTGAGGACTACTTCTGTGAATCACCGTCACGTCGTCTTGTGTTTTGGGTCCGGTCCACCATTTTGTTTTTGTTTTTTTGTGAACAACAAAAGTAGATGGAAAGCGATGCAACGACTTCATTCACAATGCACAATGGGAACAGTAGTTGGTTCCCCTCATTAAAGACAATTAGTACACAACACAGTAGTGGAAGGAGTCTCCAGTGTCAGCACTTTTTTTGTATCAGTCAGAGGTGAAGCAGGAACTTTAAAATTTGTGTTAAAGTGTTAAATACATTTTCAGTTCAATATTAGATTAGATATACTGCCTGCTATTCAAATCGCTTTAACAGTGACATTTCTGTACACATTGGCATTGACCGACATTAACGCTTCACATTACACACACGAGGTTCACACATTTTATTGCTAACGGTACACTTCATTTGATTATCACTCCGAATTATCAGTTGTTTATTTAACCCTTTGACGCTGGACACAATGCAGACCTTGCACTGATAACCACACAGTGAACACAAATCACTCCACAATGAGCAAGCTCAGCTATGTTAGTTACCGAGAGAGAACGTGGGGGAAAAAACACTAAGTCTACAACTTTACTGAAATTTAATCGGCCTAAAAATGTATTTAAAGCATAATGTGACATATTCAACAAAAATCTCACTTTGTTCATCACTAATTTGTTTCGTTGATGTTCTACATTAAATGTAACTATAAAACAGATAAAAACAGATTCTAGGTAATAACTCGAATTTCGAGTCATGGAGAAGTTGCTGCGGTATAAAAGGAATAAAACACTTTTACGGTAAAATAATCAACACTGGGGGGGTAACAGTGACTCTGCTCTGCTGCACTGGGGATTATTTTTCCATAACACACAATCACAGATCTAAAACTCACACTACAAGTTTTTTTCAAGCAGTGCACTGAACACTACATATGTACGCACGTGTGTGTGTGTGTGCGTGTGTGTGTGTGTCTGTGTGTGTGCATGCCATTACTCTCCAGGCGTGGCATTAATAGACAGAAGGGCGATCGGTGACTTGCGGAGCCAGAACGATGGCATACCTGTGTGTTATTATTAGGTGTCTATAGTGTATGTAACTCCTATCGGGCACTTACGATTAAAAGGACAAAACAAAGCAGTTAAAAAGTTTTCTAGATGTATACCCGGTGGCCTTCACACACAGATCAGGCATAGACCTTGTCTAAATAACTGAGGCTTGGGAAATCAGACTTAACGGATGGGATGTGACGTACGACTGTAGAAGAAAAAAATTAATCTGGTCTTAAAACAAAAGTCAACAAAAGAAAGGTGTGTGTGTGTGGTGTTTATATCTCCATCCAAAATATAACCGTGTTAGTCTTACGCTGAAATAACAAGCATTACTCTAGTTATTATAGCTTATATCTAGCTATTAGCAACTGACAATCATTAGTTAGTTACAGACAATAACTCCACTGCTGAGCAATATTAACAGAAATAATATGAATTACACGAAAAGAACAAGCCGACACCAATCACTTCTGGTTCCACACAAATTCATCTCACCTTCTTAACCCCCAGTTTCACTTCTTCTTTATTTTAGTCTTGTCTGAGCGACGTGTGTGCACTTTACAAGGTTTTGAATGGCACATTTGTCAAAGTTAAATGGTTTGCACCAACTGCCAGGCTGTGGTACAGTTATTATTATTATTATTATCATCATTATTATTATAATAATGCAGTTTGCATACTGTCTGTGTGTGTGTGTGTGTGTGTGTGTGTGTGTGTGTGTGTTTTCCATGTAAATCCACCAAAGAAGGCGATGTTTGTTTCTATGGTAACTTTAGTCAGTGTGGATTAATCTCATGAGATTTTATTCTGAGATATGACATTTTACATCTCCAATGCATTTGAGCTACAAAGTGGGGAAAAAAACAAAAAAACAAACAAAAACAAAAAAACATGGACGCCTCCTTGTTCATCTTCTGTTAGCAACAAGCTAACTGTGATGAGAGATGTATATTTTCCTCAGTCGGTGCTACAGATTTAACATGTCTGGAAATCGTGATGAACATAAACCCAGACGTAAAAGTCACACGGATTCCAGACATTCAGACCGACGCCGTAGCGGATTGTATTACTGCGTGAGAAAGCGAGCCCGATCAGAACCGAAAACGTGACGGCGTCATGGAAAAGACGGAGCAGATTACGCTCCACAGTTTACGTGCCTCCTCGAAGTTAAACAACACTCAAACAGAGAGTAGTGCTGCACAATGATTCGCATCATGACATGAAACAGAGCCTCGCTACTCCTCCTTATTCACGGTGTCGTTCCACTACACGATCAAGGTGACAAGAAAAAAGGGGAGAAGCAACGTGCGAAAGCTGGGAGTGAACTACAAAACGGCTACTCCCATTTAGAAATGAAGGGATGAGTGACGCGTTACACACAGAGCGCATTCAACAAAACACGTGGCTTTTACGACGCTCCCTTTATTTAACCAGCCGCTTGTACTGCTGGCTTCCTCTGACCTCTGGGAGCACACACTGCACTCTAGTACGATTTAACTTTTTACACTAAACTTCCAATCAAATGAAGACGAGCCGTCGCTCGCAAGCATCTGCTAGGAAAACTGCACACTATTTCATTACTACGGTACAGATGTACAGATGGTTTCTTAGAAAACTGGCCAAAGTGAACGAGTGATCCAAAAAAATAAATAAATAAATCAAGAATTGTGTGTTCTGTTCATGCGGTATTTCATGGAAAGAGCACTGGGCTGGGAATTGAAATGCACTCTGTCTACACATTAAACCACCAGCGAAACACAACAACGCCTACGAATTCAGCGGAAAGTGTTTAAATGTGTTAACGAAAAAAAAAGGAAGCGACTGAAGAGAGAGCCCCAGGCTACAAACACACACACACACACTACAATGATGCTTCTCTGTTATTACACACGTTTGTGATGAGGAAGATTAAAACACCAATACAACAGTAATCACAGGCAGATGTTATTAAGGCCAAGGGCGCTTGGAGAAATGAGAGAAAGTCTGCGCAACGTCGGGTGCACGGCCGGGGATCCCGAAGCCGAATGTCACGCTCGCTAAAGTCTGAAGCGACGCCACGATACACGTTCATCATATCGAATGAATCCAGTCTAGAAGCTGCATCGCATGTCGAGGACACAGAGAAGGGTGACATGTTAATATAATAATAATAATAAGAAGAAGAAGAAGAAGACAGGCACAACACGGTCACGTTTACAAAGCAAAAAAAATATATATATTATATTATTTCAATATTAATATACATCATCGTAGGGTTGTCGCTGACCTCAAACCGATAATGCGTCCAGCTTAAGGCGCTTAAGTTTACTAATAATCGCATTTTCTAAATAATCCGAATGCATTCGTTCACACTGTGTTCGACTCGACACAAAAGAAACGCGATTGAAACCCCTGATGGATTTTCCGCCCCGATGGCGAGCTCGAGCGCGTGTCTCGGGTTGTTACGTCGTCCTGGTTTTCACGCTCGGTGAGAATTGCCGTGTATGATCAGACGTTTACGTCACTCAGCCGCTCTATTTCAGTGATAAGTGATTTCGTAGAAAGGATTCTGTCACCTTCTGAGAGAAAGAGTTTCTGTGCTTTTCTTCAGTATAAAGACACTCAAGGAAGAACTCATTTCTATTGTCTCCCGTCAAAAACCAAAGCAAGCGCTCGTCTTGTTTAAAGTAAAGCACTAAAATACACGCAACATGCTTCGCTTGTCAATATTTTAGTAAAGTTGCGCTTAAATGTTCGTGTAAGAAAAACCTAACTATAACTTTCCGCCGCATTTTCACAAGTTTCTGAAACGCTGATTTTCTTCGGACTTGTGTGCGTACGTTGATCACCTGTAAAGCGCACGGCTCATTCTCGACACAGCTCATTTGCATGTAGCGACGCCCACAAAACTCCATAAAAGGTCAGGCGCACAGACCGCTGGGAGGAAATGAATGATCAGGGTAAAGACTGAAAAACAGAAGTGGAAATTATTTTTGACTCACTTCCATGCGCGTAAAAATATTTAATAATAGTAATAATTATAATAATAATAATAATAATAAGCGAGCGCTAAATGTTTCACCAGCTAAAATATTTGTGTGTGTGTTTACAGCAGACAGACCGGCCTGTCCCCCTTTTTATACACCACCATTTCTTTTGTCAGAATTGAACGATTCGTTTTATTTGTCTTAATTTATGGGTTTGTGTTGGTTCGCTTTCTTTATTTTTATAGTCTTAAATTAATAACGCTTTTCACAAAATGTTCTCGATGCTGAGGTCCATTCATAATGGTCCGTGATATTTTTAGACTAATTTATCACACTGTTTTAAAAAAAAAACAACAAAAAAAACATTCAAATGAACACCCCTACTTGCGTGTGCACAATAAAAATTTAAGCAAATGTTCTCAAATCTAATCAAGCACTTTGGATATTAGACACATTAATCATTTTATATCTATTTTTCCAAAAAAAAAAATTGTAACCCTGAACTTTCCACACGCAGAACTCGAACAGTGTTGATCCACGTCCAAAACTTTTCCTACAAACATTAACATCTTCTCTTAATTTTAATAAAAATGCAGATAGATTTAAAATGACTTTTTTTTAAAGAAGGTATTAGTCTTGACACCAGAAAATGACCTTCCTATGACAGGAGAGACTCATTTTAACATCCATTCAATTCATACGACTAGAAACTGGTTTATAGATATAATTTTGGAAAACTGCTCATGTCGTGCACTAATTAGGGTGCACAACCACTTCCTGTAAGAAAACCTTTAATATCATCTGATCCCATTCAATTCAGAGAGGTTTATATTTATGACACATAATAAATAATATCTAGAAGAACTCTGACAGCATTCAGTCATCATCACGTTTATAAGATCGTGTGTGTGTCAGGGATCACTCTGGCTGAGTGTAGTGCACTAGGTAGGGAGCAGAACCCTCTATTTGACATGGAGCCATTTGGGATTCATTCCTCTTGTATAATACAATACTAAATATTTGCAGCTAGGTTAATTTAAATAAATGTAATAAATTCGTACACGTTGTATGATGATGATGATGATGATGATGATGAGGGATGAGGGCCTGGCCCTGCCTACCAGGAGCTAATTAAATTAGCTAGCTAACTCAGTGAACAGCTAAACGCGTTTTTTTAACCCATACACAATGAAACAACCCCGCCCCTTACACCACAGACCGTCATCTGATTGGATAACGTCACTAAGTATAGCTGATTGTCCAATCGCGTAACGAGAAACCGTGTAAGACTAGCCAATCCTGTATAAGGAGGCGGGATTTGTCTGAATACAGGTGTGGGGAAAAATAATGCCAGCTAGCTACGGCGACTCGAAATGACTTAGCCAAACAATGTTAGCAAGTCAGTGTGAGGCTAAAAGGAATATATAGAGCTAGCAGTGACCGCGCTGTCAGTTAGAAATGACACCCGAGCCCGTCAAGCTGAAAAGGTTAGCCCGTTCAGGCTAGCAGCTCCGACGCTGAGGGTTAGCGCCTACCTGCCGTATATGCCCTCGGTGATTCGGTTCCGTTTTAACGGCCGCCGGAGTTTGCTGCAGTCCGCATTGCGCCGCTTCATCCTCCTTCCCTTCGCTTAGGCGTTTTAATACCTAGCGTAATATGGTCCAGTTTTTCGTTTCGGTCCTGCGGTACAACATTGAAGTCCCCCAGAAAGAATATAGCTAGCTAGGGTTAGCTAGCTAGCTATCGCTGTTATTATTATTTTTTTTTTACCCGACTGGAAACAAAGAAATAAATAAAAAGCCTCGCTGGAAGACCCTCCTCTTTTCTCCTCGCGAAGCACGGCAGCCTCAAAGACACGCGCGAGCCAGTTGACGGACAGCCGCGCGAACCAATCACCTCCGAGCTCGCTCAGACTCGCGATCACATTGATTGATTGATAGCTGTAGCTGGCTACGTCGCGCTGGGCTAATATAAGCAGCGCCTTGTTTTGTCACGGCCCCCCCAAAAAAAACAGATATCTGACAACCTTAGTGACAACCTTTTTCCACTCCACCAATCTTTTTCTTTGTGGACAAATCAGGTAGTGACAGCCAGCCAATCAGATGGCTGCATAGGCGGGTCTTCTTGCAATGGGGGCGTGGTCGCTAAAGCTTACGCTATTTGCCTAGAGAACGTGTCTCTGCGTACGCTGTTGGCGTAAACCTGCTCCAGCAAGCTTTTGACAGCAGACAACAATAGAAATATTTCACAAATATTGCATCTAATAGCAGTAATAATGCACAACCTGAATATTGAGTCTGAGTGAAATAAATTAAAATGTATTATTTATGATATGCTAATTGTCTTTCTACCAATAAAAATAGCAGATAATCAATTATAATAAAATAAATAATATATTTGAATAATGGACAATGTTTTACAGTGTATTTCTTTTTTCATATGGGTTTCTCACTGAACAATAACAAACAAAAGGCACTTAAGGAATATTGCACATTAGATATTTAGAAACCTCAGTAAACTATTAAGAGTGAGAATTGTTGGCACAGCAAATAATTAGGGGTCCAAGCACTGAAGGCACTAGATCCATATTGTTTTTGTTAAGCTTTCTTTATTAAATTATCCTTTTTAAATTGCCTCTTCTAAAAGGCCAAAAAAATCGAGTGGGTGGAGCTAAATTGGACAATTTGGACAATTCCATCCACTCAAATTTGTGATAATTTACATAATATACAAACCATACTTTTGAGAACTAGTCCCAGGATTTTTGGTCAGTCTTCACAATATTTAATGATTAGAGCTGAAAAATAAGCAAATAACTGTCACTTATATATCTGACGTAGCAGTCAGTATTGCATGGCACAGCTTTCAAGTCCCTGATGTTAAGGACACTTGTACATGAGGTTCCCCGCCCCACTTAGTTCAGCTTGAAGAGGATCTGAGCAAAGACATGCAGGCAATAACAGAGCTGTGAAATCTCTCTCATGGCTCCAAAATACGCTCCCAGTCTTCGAGCCCGGCTTCCACCTGTGGCTCTTCTTCTGCAATTCACATTTATTGTCATTTTTGCCTTTTTTGTGGAAATAGGGGACTATGAGGAGAAAAAAGAAGAAGAATTCATTTATTCATATGCAAGTAAGTGGATCATGCGTTAAATAGATGTGTACAGTGTGTGTGCATCAAGACAGTGTTTTTAAAAATAAAGTTAAAACAGACACATGCATATGTAATATGTTGTATCGGCAATTCAGTGCAAATTCTTTCCTCTTTCTTTAGCAGATCAGTTTATGCAGATTTGCCTCTACCGCGCTTATTTGTAGTGTAAAACATATCTGAGGTGGGCTGGCATCGTCTTAGAATTACACATACGCAATATAAAGCGATTTACACTTCTTTATGTCCACGTTTTCAGTGTAAAAGTGTGTACGCTTGCCATGCCGTTGGGGTGGGGATGAAATACACTACTGGGTTTGGGTGATAAGAGGAATCCGAAAAGCCAGGACAACACCTCCACCCCTTGACACACCATATGTGATGTCACTTGAGTTTGTAAGCATTGATTAAAACAGTATTATTTGCACAAATGTATTGAACACCGCTAAGGAAATGTCACTGTCTAAATATTTAACATTTTACATTGCTTGGAAGAAGTGTAATCTAATCAAATTATGTTAGGATTACTCTTGCACTGTTGGATTACTCGCTTTTACTTTGTCTACCAAAGACTAAAATCATCATCTTTCAAAGCGTTGTACTATAAGTGATGTCCTAACCCTTCACCATATACTATCAGCAGCTACTACGGCTCAGTCCCGACACAACCATGGAATCCTTGCATACATAGCAATTTCTTTTTTTGTCTTCATTATTTACTCCTTACATTACACATTTAGTCTGTCATTTAAAAAATCCTTTTTCACACAGAGTTCCAGGATATCCATGTGATGGTGTTTCTGGGTTTTGGCTTCTTGGCCATGTTCCTGACGCGCTATGGTTTCAGCAGCTCTGCCTTCAGCATGCTGGTTGCAGCCATGGCCGTGCAGTGGGCCACCATCCTAAACGGCTTCCTGCTGTCTCACCGTTTCAACTGGAAGATCCGGATCCAGTTAAAAAGGTAAAAAAAAAGACCACATCTCACCACTCTGTCATTGATTGTTTTCCTATAACAGCATGCCCCTGAGTGTTTTATTCCTTAAATGTATCACTTATTGTATTATGTAAATATGGTAGTTACATTACTATGACACCACAATCAGCACTTATTCCTCCTTCAGTTTGGTAGACGCTGAGCTGTGTGCAGCTTCGACTCTCGTGGCTATGGGTACCGTCCATGGAAAAACCAACCCGGTGCAACTTCTGGTGTTCGCTCTGATAGAGGTCACGGGGTTTGTGCTAAACCAGTGGCTCATACGAACACTGTTTCAGGTGAGGTGACGGACGTTCTGCTGTAGATACTGTAGCTTAGGTTAGATTTGTTAATATGAATGACACAATAAAAGACCACACCAACATATGTTGTGGGAAACAAATACAAGAATCACTAAGTCAGATATTTTCCTTCTATAAACAGAATATCGGATAGATTATTTTATAGAAAGTGCCCACTACTGCTCTTTTATCAGACACGGACACATTGGCTGTACAGCATCGTATTCATCAACATCTTCGGAGCTCTCTTTGGCGTGATGACATCACGCTTTCTTTTCCATAGCGAGATGCAGCTGAAGCACGAGAAAGAGAAGGTCAGCAGGATGACGGGTGTCTTTGCCATGTTTGGTGAGTGAATACAACACCTAATCTGCTCAAATACTCTTAATCCTGCTTGACTACTCCTCACCTATTTCTACTCAAAGTGATAATTATGCTGAACTTCATTTAATTACAGATGATCTCTCTCTCTCTCTCTCTCTCTCTTTTTTTTTGTCCTTCTCTCTCAGGGACTTTGTTCCTGTGGATGTTCTGGCCCAGTTTTAACTCAGTGTTGAAGGAGGACACCAATGTGATGTGTAGCACCTACCTGTCTCTGGCTGTCAGCGCCGTCACAGCGACGGCCGTCTCGGTGCTGTCCAGCTCTAAAGGCAAGATCAACTTGGTGAGTCAATGTAAACTAATCTTCAGCTGTGTTTGAGTTTCAGAATGAATCCATCCCTCCATACTGACAGCGTGGAAATCTTTCTCAACATAACCTCTAGCTACTCTCCTCTTTCTGTGCATTTTCCTGTACTGAGAAAAGAACAGAAAGTCTCTTCCAATGGAGAACAATTTTGTTGGTTCTTTAGCCAAAGCAATTTGTAAATTACGCTTAAATCTGAGTAATCCATGTGGACATGGTACAACTTTTTGAGAATTAGTTCGATGTACAGTACTGTGCAAAAGTCATCATTTTGCAAGGCATCTCTGCTCTACAGCATTTCCTTGCATGTGTCTAAGACTTTTGCACTCTACTCTAGTTATCATAGTTCAAGATAAACACAGCCTCAGTGCCTAACTAAAGTAACTAAACTGTAAACCTACTGTAAATTAAGTACTATTTGGACAAGTTTTAATGAACTTGGACGCTATAAATTACCCTTGCTGGAGGAATTATGATTGAATTGTGTCCAATCAGATGAGGTATAAATTATATGAGTTTGTTTTACTGGTCATTTTATAGAAGGGTAAATACAGTGTCATCCTTCCAGACACATAAAAGCACAGGTTGTAAAAAAAAAAAAAAAAATTACTGACAGCAGACTCAGACAAGACTAGAATCCCTATTACAACTAATCTAAACCGAATAGTGCTTACTAGCTAGTAAGCTATATGGGTTATCCTATGAAATATCAGTCTAGCTTGCGAACATACGTCACCTAGCCAAGGTAACAACTGTGTTTTTGTCCCAATATTTTGATAAATTGGATGAGATGAATAAACAGGGATGTGATCTGCCCTGAAGGTGCACGTTCAGAGCTCCATGTTGGCCGGCGGCATCGCTGTCGGAGCTGTCGTGACCTCGGCTCCTGCGCCTTGGATCGCCATGACGATCGGCTTGTGTGCTACTCTTTTGTCAACTCTAGGGCTGCGATATTTGAAGGTAGAATACACAACCACGATAACTGTTTACGAAACCGATCACATTTTGTCATATGTGCATTGACATTAGTGCTGAAAGGTTTAAAACAATGTACTTTTTTTAATTACTTGATACATTCATATATATTTAATACAGTTTTAATAATGTTCTCCTGTATTTCAGTATTTGATTAAAATTAACTCCTGTAAATCAGTACCTGTAATTATACGTACTATACATACTATAATTCAGTATTCCACAGTATTGATTCAGTAATATAATTATTCAGTAGATCCTGATTCAGTAATAGAATTAATACCTTTTTAATAAAATACTGCATTGTAGTTATGAATTATATACTACAATTTACTATTTCACTGTAAGTCATTGCTATAATTCAGTATTTGGTTAGAATTTAGTATTGTAACTCAGTATTTGATTAGATTTCACTACTATAAGTCAGTATTTGATTAAGATTCAGTACTATAAATCAATATTTGATTATAATTCAGTATTAAAATTCAGTATTTGATTATAATTCGGTTTTGAAATTCAGTATTTGATTATAATTCTACACTATAATTCAGTATTTGATTAGAATTCAGTGTTAACATTCAGTACTTGACTATAAGTCAGCACTTGATTAAGATTCAGTACTATAAACCAGTATTTGATTAGAATTCAATACCATAATTCAGTATTTATTTAGAATCCAGGACTGTAATTTAGTATTTGATCATAATTCACTACTATATTTCAGCTTACCTTCTGTAGTTTTACTTTAACTGTGATAATCCTGATTTGTGTGTTGTTTATATCTCTGTCCCTCAGGACCATATGCTATTTGCTTTTGACTGCCACGATACCGTCGGTGTCCTGAGTGTTCATGCAGTGCCGGGATTTCTGGGATGGTTTGCTCAACTCATCCACGCTGACCGGTGATAGTCGGTGTCGTGTTACATTTTGTAGCATCTAAAGGATATTAGTACTTTGGTGTTTATTTTGAGAAAAAAAAAACCCTTATGCTACAACTCTGTAACGTATATTCAGCACAGTGTATATAAACCTCTGGATTATGTTGTTAAAAATTCACTCTTTTCATGCCTTTTTTTTTTTTTCTTAGTGCTGTCCGGTTTGCGGTGCATCACATCTGTATTTTGCTCGTCACAGTCTGTGTGAGCCTGGTGCTGGGTGTTATCACAGGTCAGTTTTTATTAGCATTCACATAGCATTTTAGCGTTACTAATATGTCTAAGTTCTTGTACTAATAAAATCACTAACATTTTAAGCTGTAGATTTGGTTTTAGTAGTGAAAGCTAAGAGAATCGATTTTATCGATCTGCTTGGTTAGCTTGATAAACTAAGCTAGCTACAGTACTACATTTATACTGCATGTAGAAAATTCTACATGCATTTATTCTATTAATTTTATTTTACTTCACTGGAAATCCACATTTCCTGTGGACACCTGCATGCAAAACCTGAAGAACGATCATGAGACAGATCATAGACATACGCCATACAGATCAGTGCACTTCTGTGCAAGACTTCTTAAGAGTTTCAGTATTACAAGTCAGTATTCGCTTTTCATTCAAAACTGTATTTCAGTATTTGATTAGGATTCAGTATTATAATTCAGTGTGTGATTATAATTCAGGTTTAGATTATTATTCAGTACTATAATTCAGTATTTCATTATAATTCACTACTATATTTCGGTATTCACTTAGAATTCACTACTATAATTCAGTATTTGGTTTCAAGTCAGTACTATAATTCAGTATTTTATTAGAATTCACTACTGGTACTCAGTATTTTTG